>NCKU01000845.1:0-32395 GCA_003675995.1 Dinothrombium tinctorium | reverse complement strand
TATTGTCTCTCTGTGTATATCTAACTTTTTCTGATAGTCTGATTTTCCATCCCATAAAGCCAATAACGACGGCTTTCTGTCTAATGGAATTTGGACGTTTGATTCTTGTTTTACTGAAAAAATTGTGAAATTAGAATCGCTTGAATTGTTCGAAACTTACTTTGTTCAGATGTTGTATTGTCAGCATTTAAATTTTTTTGCTTTTTAGAATTACTTTTTTCTGAGTCTTCTTTAACGAATGGTAAATCTCGTCTATTATTTTGATCGCTACTTTTATCTAAAACCATCAATTTTCATTTAACGAAAATTTAAAATTCAAAAAAAATAAATTTTTAATACTTTGAGATTGTTCTCTGAGGAACATTGTTAGAATGAGCAAATCAACAATAATAAAAAAGTTTTTAATAAAATGTTTTTTTATCGTTTTATCATTTCATTTCGGCCGACCAAAGTTTCGATCTTTAAAGTTTCACAACTTTCGCAATAATTTTATAATTTTATAATGTTCTGTTCAAACTATTTTCCACATTTTGAATAATGCGAACAAATGTTTAAATTTTGCATTAAACTTGTGTTTAACATTTTATTTATTGTTTTCGGCGACTTCAAACTTTTCATTTAGTCGATAGTTTTGCTATTTTAATCGATATTGTGTTTGTCAAATTGTTAAGAGTGTACAGTGAATTTATTTTGAAGATACATTAATTTGAATTATTTCACGTTGAAAATGCAAAATTATTCGTTTTTCAAGCTATTATTGCCGCTATTATCTGCATTATTCACAATAATTGCGATGAGTATTTCTTATTTCTTTGTTCAACTGTTTACACTAATTGCCTCACATCGTTCTTTCATAAACTTTTAACACTTTTTGAGCGTGAACTGTGAACGAAAACAGAAAAAGCTCACTTCAATTCAATTTCCCACTCAAAAAACTTGTTGTTGAAAATTCAAAGCGATCTTCGCTGAGTAACGCTTATTTATGATTTTCATAAAACAAGCGAATTGTGCTTTTCGGTGTAGTTTTTCAACTTGACATCACTCAGATGAGAAGAAAGCGAATGTAGAAGAATTGACAAATGATGCCAATAGTAATAAAACATAAGATAAAATAGTTTAGTTTAGTTTTGTGGAAATGATGAAAAAGTTTTTTTATTTCATTTTTTGCTGTTTGAAAGATGCGAATGTGGCGAATGTGGAAAACGTTTTGCGCGCGTCAACCAATCAGCAAACAGATGCGAAACGGATTCGAGCGATGAATGAGAGTGATGCGAGTGAGACGATGTTTGGATGTGTTCTCGAAGAATACAATTCAAATCAAAGTTCGCGCAATGTTTACTCGAAAAAAGAAGACAACACGCTTTCAGTAGTCGAGAAAGAAACGAAAGACGATACATCGCTTAAAAATGTTTTTATGGTGAGTAAAATTCTCGCCTAATTATTCTTTTCACTAAAAGTTCACTTTGCAGACTGTGTTTCTTCCGGAAGGTTACCCCGACTCTGTCAGCGATGATTATTTCGATTACCAATTTTGGGACACTCTTCAAGCGTTCGCCAGTAGTGTGACAAACACATTGGCCACACACGCTATCTTGAAAGGTATCGGCGTCGGTGATTCAACTGCCACTCCGATCGCTGCCACCATCACGTGGCTCATGAGAGGTATTCACTTCTCCATTTATATTTGAATACTTTTGGCACTTTATTGCTTTTGCTTTATTGCTTTGATTATGTTTGCTGGTTTTTATGTCAAAAACGTGCTCAAATTTTCATCGCTAACAAGCATAAACTCATACCGAATATTCTTATGTCATTGCTAAAGATGGAACTGGAATGTTGGGTCGAATTGCATTCGCTTATTTACAAGGATCAAAATTGGATGCTGATTGTAAAAAATGGCGCTTATTCGCCGATATTATCAACGACGTTTCAATTGGAATTGATATTATTACCCCATATTTTGCTGGTTTTACTACACTGCTTCAGTGCTTTTCATCTCTTGGACGCTCGTTGGTAGGAATCACAGGAAGTGCTACTCGTGCAGCGTTAACGCAGCATCAAGCGAGGAGAAACAATCTGGCAGATGTTTCGGCCAAAGATGGTAGTCAGGAAACTGTGGTGAACTTGATTGCGCTTATATTTAGTCTAACTGTTATTCCTATCATACTTCTCTCCACAAAGTTTGTATTGAGTATTTATGGCGAAAATAATTGTTATGCTTTCTTTACAGTCTAATTTGGATTACATTTATTGGGTTCACGTTATTTCATATATACGCGAACTATTCAGCAGTTAGAGCTGTCTCAATGGAAATTGTGAATTTCGATCGATTTGCGATATTAGTTGAAGAATATTTAAAAAGTGGAATTGTACAATCTGTAAAAGAAGTAAATAGCAAGGAAAACGTGCTACCACTCGTGTGGAGCGAATATAGCAAGTATCCTTGCAAAATTGGTGTTTCGATTCAAGAACATGTTAAAGATTACACTGATCTCATGGCGCTTAGGAATTGCAACAATGGTTGCAGTTATTTACTTTCATTGAATCATAGTGAAACGGTGCCAATAAAGATTTCGCTAAATGAAAAGGAAGATAGTTTAACGATTCTGGAAGCCGCATTTCAAGCGATTTTAATTCATTTTTGTCGAACGAACAAAACAGCTTTTGACGCATTTATCTCGGACATAATTGAAAAGTATTCTTCGTATGATTCTTACCAAATCATTTCGAAAACACGCAAATTTACAGAAGTGAATTTTCCAATATTTGTTTCTAAAGCGATTGCTGAGGGTTGGGATTTTAGCCGAAATCTTTTACTAGTCGATGGTTGGCGTATCAAAACTCACTTGTTTTAATTTTTTGTAAAATTTTAATCAAATGAACACGATTTTAATATAAATTATAAATATGACTTCAAAATTGGTAAGAAAAACACTTTATTCTAATAAAATAATGTAAAAATTTTATTCACATCCGATTTAATTTTAGAATTGATCCGACAGTGCTTTGAGCACACCATCCGGCTCTTTCAGAAATGGTCTCGCACTAAGCTGTTTACTAAAATCCTCCATTAAATTTTTTAATTGAACAACAGACTGCTTTTTCAATTCTTTTGCGGAACATTCTTCGATCATCGGTATGTAATCAGTGATAATAAATCGAAGCAGTTTACGAAATTGGCTTTTGTATATATAATTAAGTTTGTGAGCTGTCGTTGACAAAAATGCATGGATAACGGCAGGAGTGATAGATGGTCTCGGTTCGAGATTTAATAATCTAGCCATGAAAATCCATCCCTTTTCAATACCATGCATATGAGTCCCCGTCGTATTTGTTTGCACGATAGCTCCGTAAAGTCTTACCAACGCTCGCATACGATTTAGAAATGATTCTTCACTTTCGAGAGAAGTTCCATCAACGCCGTAGTCATATCCACATGCAATCAAATAATTCATTTCTGAATCATCAGCTTCTTTTTTCGGATAATAAGGAACTATGTAAGGACACTTCTGTTGAAGACATGCGAGAAGTAGTTCACCAAATACCGGAAATCGAGACCACAAAAGGACTATTACTGCAGCCATCGGAAAGGCAGCTTTTGGCACTGAAATCACTTGTTTCGTTGCAACGCTCTAAAGTGAAACGAATATATAAAGTGATTATTGAAAAACAAAGGAAAAAACATACAATGAATGTCTTTGCAGCCCAAAGCATGCAAAATCTGATACCGTCCGGATGTCGACAAGCATTTATTTGTTTGTCTTGAAATTCAATGGATTTACCGCTAAAAAGATATGTCAATCTTCTAACTTTATCTTTTAAATGTTCTATCGAGCTGCTTGAAATAGCATTAACATTAGTTCGTATAAACAGCTGAAGATCGGTTTTGTAACTTTTCAGATTTTTATCATTCGTGAAAGGTTGAAGAGAAACTTCAAATTCGTTTAAAAAAGTTTGTAGCGTGACATAACATTTGAATGATTTCGATTCAACATGTTTACGTAATTCGTGACTGGGTTTTGCATTCATTGTTTCATTCGATTGATTCAAGTTATCATGTTTCCCCACTTCTTTCATATTTTCATTTTGCATTTCTATCTTTTCTTTATTATCTGCTCTTTGACTGACAACCTTTTGGGAGTGAAGCATTTTAAGTTGTTCAGCTGAAGTATCCTTAATCTTTTGTATTTCACATTTCCAATTTTCAGCTTGTTTTACGTCCTCTTCATTAATTTTATTTTTGGTGAGTAGTATCTCGATGCTATTCATCATCATCAAGGCGGTGTGTTGTTGTTGTTTGACGAAATGATTTAATTTCAGATCGGTAATTAACGTCAGATTTTCACTGAAAACTTTTTCCATTTCAGATATAATAAGCTCAGCATTTGCTTTAATTGCATTGATTGTTTCAAATCGCCGCGCAATTTCTTTCGTCTCTTTGTCTTCGATTGACTTCTTATGTTTTGATTCAATTGCTTTCATTTTACTTTCGACCGAAGCCGATTCGTAATTTAACTCTTTTTGCTGTTGAAACAACTCTTTGAAAAGTGTGTTACTCTCTTCTTTGTGGTGCTTCATTCGTTTCAACACGTTGAGAAGATACTTTTGACGAATGAGACGCAATTCTTCTTCAGTTTCCTCACGATTTTCTTTGAAGAAGATATCGACAACATCCAAATGCGAGTTCATCTTTTCCTTCACTCGTTCGTTTATATCTTCCTCAAATTTCGTCAAAATATTGTCTGCGCCACACTCTGCGCTTTGCAGTACGTCGGACTCAGTTTCGGATCCGTTTCGCAGGCTGCGACCGCGCGTTCGACGATCGGACAGCGGTGGCTGCGAGTCGCGCTCATCGCTCACGTCGTCAAGCTTCACACGCAGCAGACTCAAGCCATGGGTGATTTCCTGCGAAAAGAAAGGTTAGCGATAGCCGGCGACGAGTGGCCGCATACCTCTAACTGCGACTCATTCCAGTTGCGGTCGTATTTCAGGCGTCCCTTTGCGGTGTTTCGCAAACACTCGATTACAGACATCTCGAAACGGCGGTTCGCGAACGGCGCTCAGTGCGCACGCGTGCGGCGGCAGAACGTGTCGCCACTCGTTCGCAGCGAACGCAAAGCGAAAAACTCGAATTTTATACATTTGATTTCTTGCATTAAAAGCAGAACTCGTGTTTCGCGTTTTCGTTCCTCTCACTCTCACTCTCTGTCCTTCTCATCACGCGACACGCGAATACTACGCACTCGGACGCATCGTTCAAAAAGGTGAGCGCCGCGCGATTTCGCCTCGCGACGACCGCACATCGCGTTTCTCCTTCGCAAGGTTATGGAAAAGAGGCGGAGTCTACCTTTGCCCCATGTGCTTCGCACCGGCTTCGGGCACTCGTCGTTCGCTGCCCGCTGTCCGCATGTCTCGCTTTCCGCATCAGCACGCTTCCTTTTCTCGGGCGCTTAGAATGCGGATGTAAATTGCCGCTTCGCTCTTTCTCTCTGCTCGTGTTTTTAAACTCATTTTCCGCTTAGTGGCGGACGCTGGACTCTCGTGGTGCGTTCAGCCCCTTAGGGTCAGTCACTGCCCAGTCGTTATCTCTATCATGCAAATGAGTTTTGCGATCGCAAAAATTGTCTTAACTCTTGTGTCTTAGTTTTTTAGCAATTAAAACTGCTCCGTTTGCCTATAATTAGACGTTTTCTTGCATTTGATTTATGCGAAAACACGCGAAACATTCTCAAAAAAACTTGGCATTATTTGCGGCTTTTCGGAAATCGCTTTCATTCACAAATTTGTTTTTCTCTTCTCGTTTTTATTAATCATTTATTATCACTTATCGAGGGTCTTCTCATTTCATTTCCATTTTCGCAATTGTTTTCCACTTTTAACGGTCGATAGCGAGAAGATTGTGCGAGCGGAGCAGAAAAGCGATCGATTTTTGTTGGAATGATGAAAGAGCAGTGAAATAATCTTAACGAACGCATGCCGTGTTCGGACAAGTCGCGCATTGCTCGCGAATTTAATTGCGTACACAGTGCCGCAAATTGCTTTATGTGTCGAGCCTCCTCTTCGTTGGGAGCAATTATTTTTAGAACTCGGCTCAATGTAAAATGCAACTCTCTTTATTCATAGCAGAAGACGAAAAGTACGAACGATTACATAATTATTCTCGAAGACAATGCCATCCGCATGTGAACTTTGGCCGAATGATAAAACTAGTCAGGATTCTGATAAAACTAACGTTTCTTCAAACGAAACGCAAGCATCACATTACTCGCATACAGGATGTGTTGAGAACGGTAATCAAAACGGCGAATGTATGGAAACTGTACGAGATTCGAGAGTAGTGGTCAACGGATATGCGAACGGTTATATCGAAGAAGAGGTTGACGACGGTTGTGTGGTTGCATCAAACAACACGAACACTTCCAATGGCGTTCATAATGAGAACAAGAATACGGAAGAAAACGAAAAGTCTGACTCGAAGCAAGATCAAGAATTCATTTTCATCCACGACACGGGGTTCAATGTGCAAATCGTCGCACCTGGAGTCGATCCATTTGAAATTCAAGTATGGAATATTTTCAGGGCAAAGGTCGTTGGTTTTCGTTATTAGACAAGATAAAGCGAGGACACCGACTGACGCCTGCTGTTTACAAAACGCTAATTTAAAACAATTTATTGTAGGTGAGTTCTATGGAACTCGTCCAAGAAATACATCATTTGTTGATGGATCGAGAAGATACCTGCCATCGCACATGTTTTTCGCTACAGATGGATGGTGTAACTTTAGACAATTTTGCGGAATTGAAAAATGTCGAAGGCTTGAAGGAAGGTTCAGTTATAAAAGTTGTCGAAGAACCGTACACCGTTCGAGAAGCACGAATTCATGTTCGTCATATTCGAGATTTGCTAAAATCTCTCGATCCTGCAGATGCTTATAACGGTGTCGAGTGCAATTCACTTTCGTTTCTGAACGTCATCGCACAGGGAGATATTCTCGGTTAGTTTTTTCCATCACTCGGAAGCATGTGCTCTTTTCGCATTCGTTTATTCCCATAAAATTGCTTTAAAAATGCATAATCATTCAATATGTACATGTTTCCCTGTTTGCTCTTTTCGGTAAGCGCTTTAACGCGAAAACAATGATTTACAGAAAAAAAGAAAGGAATCAGACCAGACTCGGTTGACTGCACACCTCCAGACTACATCATACCATCATGTAAAGATCGATCCATTGTTCCTCTGCAACCACAAACAAAAGAACACAAGGTGAATACTGCTGAATTAAATAGCTTTAAGGTTAATCTAATTTAATATTTAGAATTTAACTGCTTTAAAAGTGTTAACAATGAGTGGATGGAATCCACCGCCTGGAACTCGAAAGTTGCATGGAGATTTAATGTATTTATACGTAATTACTTTAGAAGACAAACGCTTTCATATAACTGCCTCAACAAGAGGTTTCTACGTCAATCAATCTACTGAAGAAGAGTTTAATCCGAAGCCTGCCAGTCCTAAACTAGTTTATCATTCTTTAGTAGATTTATTAAGTCAATTGAGCTCTTCATTTAAGCGTAATTTTTCATTAATTCAAAAGAAGAGGCATGAAAGACATCCATTTGAACGTGTAGCAACTCCGTACCAAATGTATTCGTGGACAGCTCCCCATATTGATCATACCATCGATTCGATCCGTGCTGAAGATGCTTTCTCGTCAAAGTTAGGATATGAGGAGCATATTCCAGGTCAAACTAGAGATTGGAATGAAGAACTACAAACTACCCGAGAGCTTTCCAGAAAGTCTCTTCCTGAGCGTCTTCTTAGGGAGAGGGCAATATTCAAAGTACACAGTGATTTTGTTGCTGCTGCAACAAGAGGTGCAATTGCCGTAATTGATGGTAATGTGATGGCCATTAACCCTGGTGAAGAAACAAAAATGCAAATGTTCATATGGAACAATATATTTTTTAGTCTCGGTTTTGATGTTAAAGATCATTATAAAGAATTAGGTGGCGATGCCGCTGCTTTTGTTGCCCCTAATAATGATCTACAAGGTGTAAAAGCATATAGTGCTGTTGATGTTGAAGGACTCTATACACTCGGAACTGTTGTTATTGATTATCGAGGCTATAGAGTTACTGCTCAAAGCATTATTCCCGGCATTCTTGAAAGGGAACAAGAACAATCTGTTGTTTACGGGTCTGTTGATTTTGGCAAAACTGTTGTCACTCACAAGAAATATCTTGAATTACTTGGCAAAGCAGGTCAAGTTTTGAAAATCGCTCCACATACAGTTATCAACGAGAAAGGCGAGGAGGTTGAAATCTGCTCTTCCGTTGAATGTAAAGGCATCGTCGGCAATGATGGACGTCATTACATTTTGGATTTATTACGTACATTTCCACCCGATGTGAACTTTGTTCCTATCGATTTAAATGAATACAGTAAAGAAGTCAAAGCAATGGGCTTCCCTCGTGATCATAAACATAAATTATGTTGTTTACGACAAGAATTGATCGATTCATTTTTCGAGGCACGTTACCTGATGTTCATTAAATTAGCAGCTTTTCATTTACAGCAATTGGGACTGAAAAATATAAAAGAGAAAGAGGTTGTCGAAAATCAGAAAGATTCAATCACAGACGATGGATCTGAAATTAAGTCAGATATTGATACCATTAATGTTCCCCCTAAAAAATCGACCGACGAGTACAAAAAAATTGTTGAATCTTTTACTTGTGGCGAGAAGTCTGATGTTGACAGCACGAAAGAAATCGTGAAGAAGTCAGCTCAAGCTGTTGGCTCATTGAAAGAAACCGAATTCGATATTCGATTTAATCCGGATGTTTACTCTCCAACAGTGAAGCATAAAGATCCAGACGGTGAACGATTAAAGAAAGAAAGACAATTAGTGAAAGATGCTGCAGAATTTTTGCTGACTGTGCAGATCCCAGGCTTCGTATGTTTTTTAAAATTTTTTAAATTAATTCTTAATATGCTCTTCTTTTAGATCCGCGATTGTTTGGAGAATACTATTACTCCATTCGATGGCATCACGTTGTCCGAAATGCTTCATAACCGAGGCATCAATATGAGATACTTGGGAAAAATAGCTGAACTGCTGAGTAGCTATAAACAGTTGGATTATCTTCATGTAAGACTTTTGACAAAAGTTGATTGTAATTAAAATTCTCTTTTTTAGGGGATCGTAATCACAGAACTTATTTGTCGCTCGGCAAAACATGTGTTCACAAATTATATCCAAAACATTGAAATGACAAATCTTGCTTCAGGCATTTCTCATTTTCTTAATTGCTTCTTATCAACATGTCAAGTGTCATCATTTACTGCTCAAAATGATGAACTTCAGCTTCGGCCGTCCAAACGCAAAGGAAAGCGAAGAAATCGAAATAGCACCCTAATAAACCATGAAAGTAACGAGTGGGCGAACTTAACGTCGAAGTTGTTGTGGAGCAATCTTAAATCTGACCTGGACTCTTTTTATGGTTATAAACTCACTGGTGATACCCTTGATTCTGTTGTTGAGTTTTACGGGTTACAAAAAGTTTCAATTCTTCGATCTTTTTGCATCAAGGCTGGAATTCAAATTCTTCTCCGTGATTATAACTTTGATAATCGAAACAAGTGCACCTTCAATGAGGACGATATTTTGAATATATTTCCGGTTGTGAAGCATATCCATCCACGGTCCACAGATGCTTATAACTTCTACACAACAGGACAAACTAAAATTCAACAAGGATATTTGAAAGATGGTTATGAATTAATAAGTGAAGCTTTGAATTTGTTGAACAATGTCTATGGTGCAATGCACCCCGAAATTGCTCAGTGTTTAAGAATGTTAGCCAGGCTCAATTATATAATGGGTGATTACGTAGAAGCAATGTCATGTCAGCAAAAAGCTGTATTAATGAGTGAGAAAGTGAATGGAATCGATCATCCATATACAATCACAGAATATGTATGTTTTTCGTTTGCATGAATTGGTGTTCACTAACGTTTCTATCCATTTCAGACCCATCTTGCTTTGTATTGTTTCGCCAATTCACAAATAAGCGTTTCTCTTAAGTTGTTATATCGAGCTCGTTATTTGTTATTGATTGTTTGCGGTGAAAATCATCCAGAAATGGCCATACTTGACGTAAGTAAAATTATTGTTGTTCTTAAACAATTAATCTCTTAAAATATCAAATACATTTTACTTTAGAGTAACATTGGCTTGATTCTTCATGCTGTTGGCGAATATGAATTATCATTACGATTTCTGGAAAGTGCTCTTAGACTTAATATTCGTTACTTTGGAAGCAATAGCCTTAAGGTGGCCGTTAGTTATCATTTGGTCGCCAGAACACAGTCTTGTACAGGAGATTTTAGAGGGGCCTTGCAAAATGAAAAAGAAACATATGCCATTTATAAGCAACAATTGGGTGAAGAACACGAGAAAACGAAAGAAAGTTCAGAATGCCTGCGTCATTTAACCCAACAAGCAGTTGTTCTTCAAAAGAAAATGAATGAACTTTATAAAGGCAACGCAAGCACCATCATACCTCCAATTCAAATTCAAACACCATCCATGAGTTCTGTCCTCGAAATGCTCAATATCATCAATGGCATCCTATTTGTACAAATCAGGTATTTCACCAATCATTTCAACGTATTCATCAAAAATGCTAAATAAACTTTCTTTGTTTAACAGTCCTCAAGAACTAGAAAGTTTAAAAAATGATTCAACTTTGGAGAAAAAAAGCGCGTCATCAAAGCAACAACGTGAAGATAATATAAAAACCTTGCCGAGCAGTGATGTTGGAAATGATAATAGCTCAAAAAGTGAAATTGTTAACGAAATTTAGATTATTTGAGATTGTTTGTTAATTATATTTCGAAGTTAGATTTTGAAAATTTTTGTTTTTAACTTTAGTTACTATTAAGTGTCAAATTTAGAATTCGATTATTATTCCTATTGATTGCAATTCACATTTAGTTTAAAAAGCATGAAAATACTTGTGTATTTCAATTTGTATATCATGCCAACATACGTCAAACTTCAGTAGAGATTTTGCTATACTTATTAGTTGAAAAAAAATGTGTCAGAAGAGGAATTTCAATTATAGTTGTCAAATTTTTTCAAAGCTCGTTTTTGGCAGTGTTTACGATCTTGTTTTGAAGTGAAAAATGCCGCATTTCTGAACGTATAAATGCGCGTATTTTTTACATAGTACCACTGCTCTTGTTTTAAACTATTTGATAAATAATTTTGTTCAAAAGCTTCGCATCAAATTGTTGTAGGTCTTCCTTTTCAGTTACTCGACATTTAATAGCGAACCATCGAATTACTTTCGCTGTGTAGCACCACATTCCAAATGTCTTGAGCAATGTAGAAACAATAAAAAATCGATTTAGGATAGCGTAACATGTTTGATTGATTGATTGATTGCATTTGTATTGTTTCTAAAAGCAAAATTTCCTCCGCATGTCCTTCGTTCGCTTGAATCTATTGACGTTAAATGATTTGATCACTGTGAGAGAAGTTTTCAATTAAAACCTTTAGAATCATTTCGCTTTTGATTGAATTGAATTCACAAAGCGTTCAAAGTTGATAAACATTATACTTTACTCTCTAGAATAAACAACGAAGCGATCGACGAATCGCAGTGATAATGCACAAATAGAGAATACATCCGATCTCATTCACAGCAAATAATTCTCATCGAATAGAAGAGAGCGAAGAGAAAATATTATTTAGATAAGCGCACTAACCTACTTTACGATGCAGAATACTACAAACGTTTACATGAATATTAATGCACAAAATATGTAATCAAGAAGCGAGCATAACGCTAAAAATTTTCAAATGAATAAAAAAACTTTAAAAAATTTTTTAATTTTCTTAAATTTACATCACTCATTGAAAATAAAATTAAAAATTGAAGTAAAACTCGAATACATTTTGCTCCTATTCCCCAAGCTTTTTAAGAAATTATCTTGTGAAATGGAGTCTATAAAGAAATTCCGGAATAACTTTGTTCTGTTTCCACCGCTGTTGATCAATTTTTTTTCAGTTTCAATTTTATGGAAGCTTTAGGAACCTTAAATTTAATTTTTCAAAATCAAGCATAGAAAATTTAATTGAAAAATTGAAAGGAAAATGGCGATCAGTGCCGTAGACAATATTACTTCGATCAAACTGTTTGCGGGGATAAAAGTTGATTTTTCGTCTTGGGAGTTTATTAACTTTAAGAGTTTATAAAACGCTTTAATTTATAGAAACTATTTAAATTTACAAGCAAGATAAGCGAGAGGAACCGATTTCGATTTCATTTCTGTAATGCCTGCTGCACCTATATGCAGTTTGCATTCTAAACATTCTCGTTTTCTTTTCACTTTTAAACATTTACTATAATACAGATATGCCGACAACAAATGCGTCTAAACTTAGACTCACTCGACTAGACGTCATAAAGCATCAAGCATTGCGAGAAAATTTTCGCGCGTCTGTGTACTTCGGCGAAAACAGAAACGAACTCGCGCGAATCGTTTGCTTTTCGCGAGCGCCCAACCGCAAGCGAACGCAGCGCCTGCATGCTTTCGAAACGAGCGCGCGTCTTTCGAATCGCGCATTTCGCGTCCAATCGTTTGCACGCAAACAGACGATCGCTTAGCGCACGCATTACGCGAACGCCGTCTTTCGAACGCGTCTCTCAAAAGCAGCGATTTGCCTCTTCGCGAAATTGACGTTCGCTTAAATCAAATGTGAATTGAATTTTCTTTCGCTCTTTTCTGATTACGAGTTGAAAAGCGTTTTGATTAATGGAGGCCAAAACTCGTTTCAAGCGTTTGCAAGAAGTGAGCGAAGAGTTGACTGTTGACGAGAGCATTCCGATCGCGCGTTACTTTCGATCGGGTCGTGAAATGTTGAAAATGGCAAACATTTATCGAAATGAGGGCGAATACGAAAAAGCATTCATTTTGTATATGAAATACATAACGTAAGTTGAGCTGTCGAACGCAAACCGCTTTTACGCTCTTCTCTCTTCGAACAGTTTATTCGTACAAAAAATCAGAGAACACCCTGAATTCAAAGAAGCGAATGTGATCGAAAAAAAGTGGGCGAAAGATAAATGCAAAGAAGTGTTTCCTTTGGCAGAGGAATTAAAAGTTGTTATTATGAAAAAGTATGAAGACGAATACGATGCGTATATCAAAGAGAAGGTGAGCTCGTTTTTGCGATTTACATTCACACCATGCAATAAACGATTTCTGATCTCGCAGCGAAAGAGAGAAGCCGACGAAAGAGAGAAACAGTTGAAATTGGAAAAGGAGAATCAATTGAAACGAGAAAAAAGAGAAGCACTTGAGAAAGAGCAATTGCTTCTGAAATTTGAAGAGGCTAAAGAAAGACAAAATGCGCTTTTTGTTGATGTTAAACCTTCGGCACCGATTGCAGACAATCTGAATCGCGGCGAAGATTTAGAAATTAATGTTAATTCCATGAGAAATTCTACACCGACTGTCGATAGGACCACAAAACCTTCGCATCTATTGTCGTTCCATCACGACGAAAAATTGAGAAAAATTTTTGTTCCAAATGAGTTGGTGACCAAATTCCTGCTGATTGCTGAACCGAATACATTGCGAAACGTTGAAACATGTGGTATTTTAGCTGGAAAATTAAGTCATAACTCTTTTACAATAACGCACGTTTTAATTCCAAGCCAAACAGGCACAAGTGACTCTTGTCAAACAGCGAAAGAAGAAATTGTTTTCACATTTCAAGACGAAAATGATTTGATGACTCTCGGTTGGATACATACCCATCCTTCTCAGAGTTCCTTTATGTCATCCATTGACTTACACACCCATTGCTCCTATCAACTTATGTTGTCGGAAGCGATAGCCATTGTCTGTTCTCCTAAATATAATCAAATCGGAATTTATTCTTTAACGCACAATTACGGTCTTAACTTCATAGCGAATTGTGCGGTTACTGGTTTTCATCCTCACCCAAAAGAACCTCCGATTTATGAAGAGTCGAAGCACGTTATTTTTGATAATAAACCAATACAAATTATTGACCTTCGATGAAATGTTCAGAGATTATAGAATAGAAAATTTTAATTTATTAATATTCTAAAATTGTTTAAACTATGTTTTTTCCTCAATTGTGATGAATTAATTTTTAAAACACTGATCGAATGTTCTTTAAATTAATTCAAGTTATTAATTGCAGGCCTTGTCGGCTTGTTGCCCTGAACAGCTTTATGAAAGTAAAGGAAATTATTTTCAAACGAACACTGTTTAATACTTCGTCATTAGTGATTTTCGGTTGAGACAATAAATGCAGCTCGCTTCAATCAAGTCTTTGAATTTATATAAAACATCTTAATCTATTTGTTTAGGTATTTTTATCAAGAACATATAAATTTTCAACATTGAATAGATTTATTAAGAAAGGGTGTATCTAACAATATGCAATTATATTTTTGGTCAAACCCTTTCTTAATAAATCTGTTCAATTTATAGATTCGCATGTTATAATAATTTAATTTAATACTTTAAATTCAATAATTTCTTTATTCATTTTCTATCTACTTTAACCGGATCGATCGAAGCCGTTAACTCAACATAATCACATAAAAAAAATTTCTATCTTCTTCTTTTTTAAATAACTATTCAAATAATTCTTCTTCAAATGCATTGTTATACAAGTTTCATCAACGAAATTCAACTAAACGATTCTTAGTCAAATCTTCATTTTTCTGTTTTTATGCGTTGATAATCGAATCAACTGAGGGTGAGAAAATTGTAAATTTAATTTTCACTCGCGATATAAAAGATTCATTACGTTCGAAGTGATTAAAAAACTTATGAGTTTAAGTGAATTGTTGATAAACGTTATACCAATGTTGGTCGTTTATAAATTATCGTTAATGGTTTCTCAAATTCTTCTTGTACAAAAAAATAAAATTTTCTACTCAAAATTATTTACGATAAACTTCTTTCTCAAAAATTTTTTGAAAAACAGCAAAATTAGGCGCACATTTTAAGGCGTTTTTTGATTGAAACGCGATAAGTGTGTGCAAAATAGTTTATCCTCTCCTATCGTTTCGAGCTTTTCACAAAAGCGAAGCCGAAAAGCGATCAGCTCGAATTTATCAACTTTTTTAATTTATGGGTGGTGCGGAGAACTCGCTATACCCACACTCCCAGAACAAGCGCCTTCGAGCATTGAGAAGTTTTAAAGCTCTAACTTTAGAAAAATTAGATTTATGCACAATTGAAGTGATGAAAGAAAATTTATTGCTTGCTTTCATCGAGATCAAACTCTATTTGCGAGTTAACCGACGGTTACTAATGTGATAATCGATTGTATTTATTTAAATTTCGAACGAATTATCATTCTACGTGAGATCAAAGGCCGCACCAGCGGCAAAAAAGTGTTTGACAAGCAGCGAACAAAGCGATAAAATATTTTCTCGTGTTAACTCAAGCAGTTGATTTCTCGTTTTGAACAAAATGAAAAAATTGCGAATCCATAGAAAGTTGAGAGCGGAGCGAATGAAGCGCGAGAGATAAACTCATCTAGTTTCGGATATCGATTGCATTGGCCACGGCTGGTGATGGAGCCACAAGTCGATCTGGTTTCTGAAGTTGATGTTGAGTGGAAGATTGCATGCAGCGAATGACTAACAGAACCGTTATTGGCAGCGAAACGAGCGAGTAGTGAAAGTGAACACTTTGCTCAGTGTGCATTTCTCTCTCTCTCTCTCTCTCACCTCTCAAATTGTTTTCGGAACGCAGCAGTTTCTTTGCTTTTCTACAAAACTTTTTTCATTTGTAAAGAATGTTTGACTTGATTAAAGTGAATCGAGTGCAGCGAAGTTTTTACTTGCAGAAGAAATGAATAAAAGTGATTATGGAATAAAAAATTTGCCGCTCTCTTCGGAGACCGGCTGCAGAAGAAGGACGAACTCGCCGGAATGCGGACCGAACACTTCCTCTGGAGTACTTTGGTTAATGTGCGCTCTGGCATTCGCGCTCTCCATATTCAGCTTTATTCGTATTTTTCAATTGGAAAATAGAATTATGCTATTAGAGTCGATGTGTGAAACGACTGACTTTAAGTTTGCATCAACGAACAGCGAGCACAATGACGAGCAGCGCTCCTCTTTAGTAAGAAAAAACTTGGCCATAAATCGTTCGCAAAAAGAAGCGAACGACGCGAAAAATACTGTTGATATGTCCACAATTGAGTTTCTCGTTAAAGAGGTAAGCGCAAAAGTTTCGCTTTCATTTTGCAAACTTCTCTCGTTTGCGAACGCAGCGAAAAAACTTTTTCGCGTCGAATAGATTCGCAGCAAAGCTCGACTAGACTAATAATGACAAAATTGAAAAATCCTCTTTTCTTTTCGCTGCTTGTTAACTATTATCTTGTTGCGTTTTTTGCCTTTTGTAAATTTGTCTAACTTTTCTGAAACATTGAAATCGAATTTAACAATCAAATGGACTTGAGAGATTTGCAACGCTATTTGCTGTTCTTCTCATACATTGTTTTAATGTGAATTCTTACGCCGAATAAATCTCGCTACCACCATTTAGAAAGCTTTTAATGTCTATTTGTAATCTCTTCCTTGCAAGAATCAGAAAATAGCGAGATTTTGATAAAAGCTTATGAAAGTAAAATGACGCTAATGGTTTACATCGTTGTGAAAATAATTTGATTAACTAAAGTTTTATTATTAATATTTAAAAATTAACTCGAAAAAACTGTTTAAATTGCTTGTTCGTAATTAAATTTTTGCTATCGAACACACGAAGCAGCAAAAAAGTAGCGAAATTCTCTCAAATCGTAGATCGCGTTATCAAACGCAGCGAGCAATTTGTTTGATTACGCATTTTCTCACTCATAATTATCTTCGCTCGTGCAATCTTCAAACTGCACCATTGTAAAAGTTAATCTTTTCGCGCTTTAGCTGAAATGTACATAACTAGAGCAATTAATGCGAAGAGAATAATTACATTCAATCGCAGAGAAATCTTCTCATTTTTGGGGTTTCTATAAACAAAAAGACGAAAAATGGATCTTATGCTAATTGCCAAAGCTTACTTCTGTTTCCGTGGTTTTTACGCGAGACGCTAATAGCTGCTCGCGTTTTGAACACTTGCGGTTCGGACACTCGCGCTTTAGACATTCGTCACTCGAATAACTCGTGAATCGGGCAATTAGAGAATCAGAGAACTCGCTCTTCGGAGAACTCGGAGAATCGGAGAACTCGGAGGACTAATTGATTGGATATTCGCGAATCGAACATTCTTGCTTTTATCACTCGTTTTTCGGATAATTCGTGCATCGGTTACTCGTGATTCGGTAACTCATTCTTCAGAACACTCATGCTTTGGTAACTCGTGTTTCGGACAACTCGCGGACGTCGGGCATATTAACGTTCAGCTTATATTCATTTAATCAATTCTTAAATTGTTCGAAATACTGATAAATTCCCTAATTTTTGTTTGCGTAAATTCGAACAATGGCAAGATTTCTGTGCGATTGAGTGTTTGTCGATGCTTTCAACTGTTCAATGCGAAGAGAATAATTAATAATTAACAGAGTAGACGAGCTCTTTCGCTCTTCATTTTAAGATAACGAACATTAATTCAATGCGTATTCTCTGTTTCTTTCGCTTGGCAGAGACTTCAAAAATATTTCTCAAGCATATCGAATAATCGTACGAAGCGAGAAGCGACGAGCGAATGCACCTGTCCACCGGGTAAGTGATACTCTTAAACCTATATACTCGCAATAAAATTTTTTTTTTTGATTCCGTAAAACGCGAGAGACACGATAGGCGAAATGCATATCAGAGTGTTCACTCGCGACTGGTTACGAGCCAGCGTTACGAAAAAGAAGAAACGTTTGCGAAAACATTTTTCACGCTTTTGTGAGGATGTATTCTATGCAAATGCTGTCTCAAACTTTAATCTTCGTGTGTCTTCGTGAAAGCAAAAGCTGCTCGCTCGCGAAAAGATACGAAGGTGAATTTGTGTCAATCGAAGCAAAGATGTATTGAATGACGAGCGAGGAGAGAAAGAGAGAGAAAGAGAGAGAGAAGTGAAACACATACACATTTTCGTTTGTTGACCGAAGACAAAATCTTTCATAATTTGGATGCTTTGAAAGTCATAGTACAGTGTTGCCTCAATACTTTTTCCACTCGTTTCGATAAAAAAATTCAATTCTTTTCATATTTTTATATTCAAGACACGAATAAAAAGAAAAACATTTTCTTGTTGTTTCGCACTGAAAGGTATTGCCACTACACAGCATTGCAAAGCCTTCTCCAACTTCATTGACTTACATCGATACACTAGAACACTTTAAAGTATTCACCAGAAGAGAGACTAATTTCGCTAAATGTGATTAATGTAGCTAGCGTGGAAGCAAACAAAATTCGCCTTTCTAACAATTTTTCTTCGTATTTATCTAGCTTTGTGTTGATTATCTCGTTCAGTTCGAGCGAAAAGCGGCCGGAAAATGTGCGCTTCGATTCAGTATCGCGGTTTACCCATGTAAAAAAGATGCGTTGCTGCTAAATTTATTTCGACAAAAAAAAACACGCAGCCCATTAATCAGAACTTGGATTTAGATTTATCGTTGCGATACAAAACAATGATATATTGACAATCTAATTACAATTCGGGTGAAGCGCTTCAAAATATGTGCTCATCTCACGTTTTCAATGCTTTTATCGCGTCAATTTTTTTTTATCGCAGCACTTTCTTTGTAAAGTAGCAATAATTACTTAATTCAATTGTGAATTTAATTGTCAATCGACCAAATACACTTTCGATTATGATGCTTCACTGTCGAGCCATCAAATCTATTTTATTTCAAATTCAATCTCTGAGTGCCTTTCTTCTCAACAGTTGCTTTTGTCAAAATTATCTTTTTGTGTGTTTTTGACAGATCGAAAAGCCTCGCTTCTCTTTTTTTAATTCACTTGTCATTTTTGCATAAAACTTGACGAATTTTAAATTACTTTAAATAAATAACTTACTTACGATAAATTTGATCCGCCTGTTTAAAAAAAACGTTTCACAATTTTTAAGCCATCTAGAAGTCAATTTTTACTCACCAATTTTATTTTAAGCAAAACATGAATCAATTTTTCTTTCTCTTTCTCTCTTTACTTAAGCGAAAATTTCAAACGCTAACATTTAAAGAAATAATTCATTCTTTAAACATTCTTTAAGCAATGAAACTATTGATTTATACTTCAATTTGTCTTGCTTTCTCTCGCCGATATTTAAGAGCTTATTTTCGAGTAATTTGTATAAATCATTTCTTGACGCGAACGAAAAGTTTCTTGATTTGTAATTGAATGCTTTCTTCGAGAAAAAAAACGCATTCGTATTTTAAAATTAAATCGAAAAGCAATTTGTTTTTGAGCATTTTTTAGTGGATTAAAAATTCAACATAATTTGTAGCGCAAAAACGACGGAGCGAGAGACGATCGTTTATTAGAAGACGAAGGCAAAAAATTGCGCGCAGTTTGCATTTGTGTTTTAAAAATATCGCTTTCGGCTGCTTTTTGACTTAGATTTTATTTGATAAACCAAAGCTTTTTAAGAAAATTACATTTATGAGAAGCCAGACACAAGATTTGTTCATCTCTCTTTTCTACTGTATTCGGCTAATTACAAGTCTCCTCGGCGTTTAAAGTTTCAACAATAATTTGCGAATCAAAGCGCTGATAAAGAGAAAAATGAAAGATGAAAGCGCAAGAAAGCTGGCTAAGAATGCTTTCCTTAATTTTGTTTACATTTGAAAAAGGCGAAAAAAGCAGTAAATCTAAAAACATGAGTCTCAGCTCAATTCAATTGCGTCGTGGATTGCATTACGCCATTCAAATCTCCTTTGGGATACGATGCTTGTCTTTTTTCATTTCTTTTTCGCTTCCCCTGCCTTTTACTCATAAAAATGTAGCATTCGAATCAATACGCTTTCTGCTCACACCATTCGTTTAATATAAAAGCTTTTAAGCTTTTTTCAATTACTCTTTTCTCTTTGAAAGTTCGCATTTAATTTGAGCCAATTTTAAATCTACTAACGAGTGACTGAGGCTTTAGAAGGTACACTGCTTTGCCTATGATTCCCTCATTAATTCATACGATTTCGTTCTATGTTTCACTTCTAGAAACGCATTGAACATTCATTTAAAATTTAAAATTGTTCGTTAAAATTAAATGAATGCAAGTTAAGTATAATTTGTAAATATCGTTTCATTCAGTCTATAATTCGTAATCTTAAATTGAAGCTGTCTCTCTCATTATTTTTGAGCGAAAGAATTCGAATATTATTAAAGTGACAAAAGAAAAATGTTTTAGGAGAGTTGCGTGCTCAATGTTTAGCGTTAACACCTTTCTCTTGTTACCGCTTGTTTCACGCAAATTGCATATTAGCCATGCTTTGCTTGACGAATGTACAAAATTAATTAACTTTGTACTCGTGTTCACTGTGTTGGACATCGAGTACGAAGCGAAACAATGAACTTCATTTAGTTTTTTTGCTTTTTTTGATTCGCTGCTCTCTGCTTACCTTTCACTAGCTCCGCGTTCGCCTTTCTTCCGAGAAAAGTTCTTGAAAGCAACGTTCGTTTTTGAAAATGAAAAAATGTTTTCAAAATATGTGCGCACAGTGAATACACGCTTTATAAATTCGCTGTTTTCTTTGTTTGAGAGGTGATCAAAAACAAATGTGAACGCGAAAAAATAAATATCATAAAAGAATTGCTTTCAAATTGAGCTGCGAATTTTCGAGTTGGATAAATGTGCGCTAATGCCTGGTTGCAGCGCAAATCAAATTTTCAAACGCTAATTATGTAAATTGTATATATGCAAATAAGCGGATTAACGAACTGTTCGCTTTACTTTCGCGAAAATCTTTATCTGCGAGCGAATGATGATCAAAACACAAAGTGCTCACAGTTTTAATTTCCAATTTTTGTCCACTTTTTTTCAAAAGATTAATTTAAATGATTTCAACGCTTTTTTTCTACTTTCAAATCGTACGCTTTTATCATCATTCGCTTTTATTTGGAATCAATTACATGGGTGAATGGCATGTTATTGAACTACTTATATTACCGCAAAGCACACGATCATCTTCGTTCAGTATCGTCTCCAAACAGTTCGCTTAGCGTCGCGTGGGCAAATCGCGATCGAAAACGCAATGTATCACACAAGTTTTAAATTGTCAATTAGACTGCAACTCGCTTGGGTTCGGTTTTAAATCCTTTTTTTCGAAAAAAAAGAAAACGGAAAAGGCTTAGTTTTAAGGCTGTTGGATTTGTGTTATGTAATTTTAAAATTGTTTTATCAGCGAACATTGCAGCTTCTTTGCTTCTTTCCTTTTATGGTTGAATTTAATAACTGGGTACTCGCCAAAAATAGCTCGAGTAAACTGCAATCAAACAGACGGCTTAATCCAAAGAAACTTGAGTTTACTTTTCTCTTCATTTTGCAAAAGTGGAAAGCTAATATAGAAGAAAGTGTATAAAAGAAACTTTTAAACAAACGAGACAAAGCGAGAATTTGATTACCGCAAAAATGCTTCGCCTTTTAATCAAACGCTTATTTAGTTAATTAAGCATGTTCTCGAATCATGCGAACAATTTTATTGAGGCTCAAAATTTAATTATAATCGCTGATTAAAGGTGTTGAACTTTCTGCTTTTCCATTGCTTTTCAACACCATCAACGTACATAATTTGAGAGGCTAAGATTTTCGCAAGTGATTAAATACTAATATTGAAAGTGTAAAATTCAAATTCGAAGCAAAAATTCGGCGCCGTGACTCGATATAGTGAAGCAAAGAGGTAGCAAGCTATTCTTCTATTGTTCGTATACTTTGGTTAAAGATATTTTAATGAGCAGATTTCTCTTTGCTTCCTGTTATTATTGTGAACGTAATTGAGAAATTTTCACTAAAATTCTATAATCGATGTTGACTTATTTCGATCAAATTGAAATTCTTCAATAGCGCAAAAATTTTTTATGTTCATATCGACTTCTAAAAATATTGTTATGCGAACTTTTCAAACTCTTTTCTTTTTGTAAATAAATTTTTTCTTACATCTTACGGGTTTTGCATTTTAGAGCAGCAATATCTGTCCAATTTCGATAAGCACACTTTCTTCTGATGCCTTATTTATTCAGATTCATATAAAATAAAAATCGAAAAATACAATTTATGTTTAAAATATGCAAAAAAAAGTAGTAAGAGCAAAGATTACCATTTCTAAATTTCGGAGCTCTGTCCATAAAAATTGTCCTTTGCTGCCATAAACATACAGCATAAACTGTAAAACTTTATTTTGAACTCAGTTGCACATGTAAATTTTCATTGTTCACCTACAAAAAAAAACTGTTTATAACTCATTATATTTATAACTTCATTAATTTACAATTTTAATTTCAAAAATCATTCATAAAAGTTAATATAAGAGATGTAAATTGTAAAGGAAGTTAAATTGTAATATAATCGGTTGAAGTGCTATTTCAAAAAATAATTTAATGAAAAGCAAAATACATTAATGCAAATTTTATACATCAATTAATGCATCCGAAATATTAAATTTGCTCCGTTCAAAATTTTATTTTTAAATTATTTTTCATAATATGGCGGCCAAATAGTTAAGTTAATAAATATTATTTTGGCGGCAAAAACTAAAGTTTTTTTTTCAAAATGAACTCAATCTAAATCAGAAAATGAACATCCCAATTTCAAACCTTAAAAAACTTTTTTGACACTCTTCGCTCTCATTTCGTGAAAAATATTTTGTCTTATAATTCATATTTTTCAAATTGGTTTTTTGAAGAACTCACTTAATCTCGCTTGCTTAATATTTATTACACTTTTGTGCAATTACTAAAGTTGATAAAGTAAAAATCTGAAAAACCTAATCAAAAATGCATAAATATCTAATCAAAAATTAAGAGGATTGCGATTGAATGTTTAAAACATGTGAAATATTGATCAAATTTTCTCATTATAAACACCGTGTTTTACGCTCAAAATACTAAACGACATGCAAAATGCATTTCGTTTTATCATTCGAAAATCGTAATGCTTTAGATTTCAACTACTTTTTAATATTTTATACTTCTCGTTTATTTATCTCATTTAAAGAGAATTTTGATAAATTTTTTCCTCGTCTTTTAATAGGAATAATTAAAATTTTTAGATAATTTTTAAACTTGCTCTAGAGACGCTCTTATCATCAAATTAGTTTTTAAGATTAAAAACCAACTTTTTCTAAAGTTCTCAGTTACGGGATGAATGTTAATCGAAAATTTAAAGATCTTATTTATGATTTTCAGTTTGCTTTTAATGTTTTTTTACGAGTTTTCTTTTTTCACGTAAAATATTCGAATTTATTGGTTTTTAAATTTTTTAATTAATTTTTCTTGTTTCTTCAAACTCACAAGTATCTAACGAACAGCTTCATATGTCTTTTCTCATCATTCGAGAGATTTTGAAGTGATTTCTTTTCAATGTTTACTCTTTGAATTTTTAAAGAATTCTTCTACAAAATTAAATTAATAATTGCTATTAATATTATTTCTTAAAGGCGCTTTAAAAAAGGCAAGAAAAAATGAAGCATCTCAAGCTTTTCTCGAGTAACTTTGCTCCTGAACTCTATATTCTCACTAAAAACTTCCAAAAAAACCATTCGGAGTAAAAAAGCGTGAAAAATCGCATTTGCGTTTTGTTTTGTAAAGTTTGAAGCGTTTACACTTAGCAAATAGATTTGAAACCGCGATTTTTTCACTGAAAACCCTAATTTTCGCATTATTTCAAGCGAAAAATGTATTTCACAGGTTCGAAGCACTTTCTTTTCGCAGCGAAGTGAATACACACATTCGACTTGTGTGTTGTTTCCGTACGCAAAAAGTAGGGAGCAACGCAGCAACATTTTTAACAGTGTTCACCACCAAAATTGCGCTCTTTGTTACATTGCTACAAAAATTGATTCGCGTAATCATACAATTAATCACTGTGTTAACAATGAATAGCCAAAAAAGAGGAAAATAATTGTTGAAAATAATTAAGTTCATTTTAAATGTCTGTAGAAAGCGATAAAGAAAAAATTCTATAAATTTTCGTGTTTAATTCGCATTAATCTCCTTGCTTCGAAACAAGTTAATTACTGTTGCGTTACATTTTATAATTGAATTTATCGATTGCATACGCTTAGTTTACTGTCTGTGTTATTTCTTTATCACTTTCTCTCTCCCTCTCATTTTGCTCTCTATTTCTCCTCCTCGCTTCTCTCATTTTCTTCTCTTTTTACTCTCTCCCTCTGTCCATTTCTCTCTCTTTCTTCTTTTCAAGATTTACAAATGACCAATGTCAGTTTATAAATGGCAAAAAAATGTCGATAAACTTTTTTTCTCGCTTCACTCTCAAAAACTTAGCGCAATAAAATTCAGTTTGCAAAGAAAACTGACGAAAAAAAGTGAGAAACAGACAGATTTTGCGGTTTCCACTATCTTACGCGTAATCATTTTTTTTTTCGACGAGCAAAGCCACAATTGCTTCAATGTTGTCTATAATTTCGAACCTCGTTAACGTATTGAAAGAGAAAGAGATAGAGAGCGAGCGAAAGGGTGCAAACGATAGCAGCTTGATACTTTTCTCTCTAAGTTTCTCCAAAAATGAAACTAATTTGCCGTTTTTCTAAGAAACAAGGTATAACTTTTATCTCGAAAGAAAAACTTTCTACGCATTCAATTTACAGCGTACATGGTAATTGAATGTTAAAAACAAAAAAAAAAGAGATCGCTTAAACATACAAAACTTATAAGGCGAGCGTCCTACTCAACTTAAAGCATAAAAGTAAATCTATAGCTAATAAACAAGCCGTCAAACGCTTATTTTATTTATTTGCTCACAAATTTCTTACTGTTTTCAAAACATGTTCAAAACGATTTCTGTTTTTTCTTTTTAATAAAGAATGAAATATTATTTCGTTATTTACTGCGCTTATTATTCAAAATGACACATTGCTCATATTTATTTTGCTCTTGGTAATAAATTTTCTTTCGGCCGCCTTGTTTTCTCTCAATTCGCCCGAATTTTTAAATTCTCTTCACTTTGTGCTTGTTTTTTTTTTCTTTTGCAATTTAATCGAATTTAACTTTTATATATCGTAAACAACCCTTCATGATACCTTTTTCTAACTCTTCGTTGAAAATCTTGATGCTTGAAAATTGATGTTTGTGTTCACTAAGTTGATCAGATTTTTAATGAACTCTCTAGATAACGAATGAGTATTATATTAGCTGTAACCTGACCTCATTTTCGACATAAAAAATATGCTTGAAATTATATACTTGTCTTAATGTCAAATAGATCAAACTTTGTAAATTTTGCGTAATCTAATTCGACAAACTTTACTATTTTTTAGCTCTTCTAATAAAATTAAGTAAAAAGCCATTTTATTTGCTTCCATTTGTTTTATCTATATTAAGCTTTTACGCCAAATAACAAAAATAAGTTTGAATCTTTTTGTGAGCGCAATTATTTTATCAAATTAATTTCGCTCGTAATCTGTTCTGAAATGAAAAAATAAATGATAAACTTTTCCAAATTTTCAATTCATTATTAAATAATTTTCATTTAAATTTTCTTCTAGTCGATGTCAAATTTTTAAATCTTTTTTTCATTCTTATCTTATTCTCTTTAAGTAAAAACAAAAGCAACGATTACTAGAAATATGTTTAAAAAGTTGACAGACATTCAATTAACATTTAAAATGCGAATCGTGTCACATAGATTTTATTAATGGCTGAAATATTTGTGCTCAACTTAACATAAGATAATAAAAATAAAAATTAATGTTACTTGGACTATAGGTTGAAAGTATTCACTAAATACTGCAATCATTGATTCTTGAGGATTATTGTAAAGGTCATGTTAGTAAAGCTTATAATCAAATCATAAATCTTAGCTTTTGATCGGACTCAAACTTTTTCCTCAATATTTTATTTATAATTTCACTTTGAATTTGATTTTCAATCGCTTTAAATTACATATAGTGATTATTGCACAGCATATTTGTTTTTTATTCGCAATAAGACTTTTAATTTATTATGCGTTATGCTGAGCGCAATTCCTAAAAAAAGAAATTTTTTCAAAATTCCTTTGAGGAATATTCGGAAAAGATCTCATTTTAAAAGTTTCAAATAGAAGAATGTCAATAAAGCATTTTAGTTTCAATTTTATATTTTGTACAAAATTAACTCAAAATTTTAAAAAACAACTTACAGATTAAATTTCAAAAATTTACATTTTGAAAAGCGTCACTCGTTAAAAAACGTTTTAATATCCCCTCTAGACACACTTATTTCGTTACAAATTTTTTCAATTTTTTTTTAATTAAGTTAGATCTTTAAGAGAATTCAAAATTCTTAGAAAAATTTTACTTTTCTAACTTATAGTTTAGACTCTAATCGAGTTTAGGTTGACTAACTTATTTATTTATGGATTCAGCCTTTCTTTCCAAAATTTTGAAAAAATTGCTTTGAGTTAAATTGTAGAAAATTAAATTAAAATATACACCCAAAAGTAATTTATATTATATTAATTAAATTAATATTTTTATTTCTCATTTATCTCCACATTTACTCTAATTAGCTTATTAAATTTGTTGAAAAGCTTGTTTAGCGATAACTGGCAGAAAATTTGTAATTCGTTAATTTAAACTTGTTTTTTTAAAACAAAATCATCAAAAACCTTTAAATTTTAATTTAATTATTTTTTGCTCCATCATAAAATTGAATTTTCTGAAAAACATACTTAAGGATAAAATTACATTCAAGCAACTTAATTACTCAAAAGAGCTTTGTCCATGTTTACTTTTTTGATTATGAACACGAACTAACACGATGAGATCTTAAGCTAGCGTTCAAGATCGCCATGAGTGTCACAAATTTTTACGAGCGCATGGCGACACATCAAGCAGGGAGACAAAAAATATGCAAAAACCACTGAACAAGCGTTTTCAAGCGTAAGACAAAATTTTTTGAAATGCAGAAAGGAATTGCAAAATTTAAAATTAAAATTAATGAGCATAGAAATTAGATTAAACCGTATTTAAAACGAATGAAAACATTTTTTTTTATCTCGCTTTGATTCTCTTGTTATTGAATCTTCAATGATTTTCAAATTTGGAATACTGAAATTTTTCACACTAAAAGCAAAAAAGGTGCTTTTGGTTCACTCGTGGCCATATTAATATGTAATCTTATCCATTGAAAATTCAAGTTTAAAATGGAAAAGATAGCCCGTTAATGTGGCTACGAGTTTACCTTTAAATTCATGAGCGCTTTTTTATTCCGAAGCGTGTACATTGTGTGTTTTCATTGTGAGTTTCGTGCGTCCGTCACTCGATCGTGAAGAACGAAACACGGGCGATTAAAGCGGGTACCTTGCGTGTTCCGTGCCTACCGTGTGCACAGTAAATTCTGTTTTGTAATCTTGAATGCATGTTGAGTAAAATTGGTTACAATGTTTCAGCAGCTCATAGTTTGCGCTCACCAACTCGCATTCAACTCGAAATGAGTTTGATTTTTTCTTTGTGTCTTACTCTCGCCATTAGGATAGTAATAAGAAACAGATAACAGCTTGATGTTTATTATTTTATTGAGCGAAAGTAATGAATGTGTTTTTCGGTGCTCACAAATCGGACCTTTACCTGGTCAGCTTGAAATACCATTAAAGTTATTTAATTATTAATTAAAAGAGGAAAGCGGATTAACAAATCGCTTAATTTCGTGCTGAGAGCATTAATAAAAGGATGAAAATCAAACGTACATAGTCAAAGTATGTTTGACTAAGTAAAAATCAAATCATTTAAAGTTCTAAAATGAACTAATGAGCACAAACAGTAAGATGATAAAATGTTTTCGCTAAATGTACTCAACAATCACATTCGAAGTTACAAGAAAAAAAATGTAAATTTTCTGTATTTGCAAATTAATGACATCATCATCATCGATATTTTTCAAGACTTAAACATATTCCTTTGCAAATGAAACGTTTCACCATTAAATAACAGCTGAAATTTCTCATTCGAGAATATTCAAATGATATGTAGCTTAAAAAATATGCGCTGTTAACATTCTCTTATTATTATTACGCTCATCTGTCAATTGTAGAATAATAAACTAGCGTAATTACAAGTTTTAAGTCGTAATTTTGTTTTTACTTATGAAAAATCCTATTTTAGATCATTTTCATAAAACTGCTATTTTCATTCGCCTCTATAAGTTCACACTTTTTACAAGATCGGAACAAAACTTCAGAACAGCACACGAATTTTGATTTTTGCTTTTATTCAATGAATTGAAAATGTATGAACAAACGATAGAATACGAGTTTTATTTTGACATTACAAAAATATGAAGTTATAAATATGTGATAAATTTAAAGCGAAAGCAAAACAAATCGTACCAAGTGTGAGTGGACCACTCGAGCGGCAAGCACTCGAAAAAATCGAAGTACTATGTTTGAACAAATGTTTATGCGTAATCATTTTTTACCTTTATGATAGTCGAATTGTTTGCGCTTTGCAAAGCCGACAAAAGATTATTGTCTAAGTATTCTTTATGCAATTTTATCTTCGCAGATTTACTGTTAGCTACAGCCATTATTTTAGTAAGTTTCATTGCGAGAAATAAATCTGAACCTAACTATACTCTGAAGAGCGTATCTTATGAAAACGAAAAACACTTTGTTCAATTATTAAAAATGTGAAAGTTTATTTAAAATAATGTTTAAATATTCCTCGATAAATATCGATGTACTAAAAATCGGAAAAATTATTGCATAAGCGTAGAAAATTGCTTTGCAAAAATGGCTCAAACTCATTTTACGGAACTTGTGTTTTTTGTTGAAAATTGTGACCAAATGATTCAAGTCAAGTTTTTGAATGATTTTACCAATCTCAGCAATTTTTTGTGTATCAAGAATAGTTAAAATCTTCAAATTGGAATTTTTAATACGCATTTACAGCGTCCGAATTCGACATTCGTCTTTCGACGTTTAAGATTTTCATTTTTTTGTTCAATTAGTAAGGTAAAGCTATGATAATTCGCCTATTTCATAACTAAAAATGAAGTTTTTTCCTTTTTTGCAACTGTATGCTGATTTAAAATGCAATTTTTCCCAAACTTCATTTTACTTCTCCCTTTTCACTTTTCAGGAAAAATACGATCTGTAAGCTATGTTTATTAAACTTTTTCCTGATAGAAGCTGTTAACTTTTCATAAAAATTTATGAAAGCGAGAAAAGTGTAACATTAACTGACAGTCGAAAATGAAGCGAGTTTTTGCTATTTTTCTTGAAAAAATGCAAATCGATTCTTTCGTTTCAAGTATTGTGAGTATCTAAAGTCAATTCTGAAAACTCTTGCCTGAAAAATTATTTTAAAATCCTTTGGTTTTATAAGATGCAACGATATATCTTACAAAATATAAGATAAACTACATGATAACGATTTTTTTATCGCTGAATCGCAATTTTAAGCTCTAGTGATTGCAATCATCTTTAAATGCATTTGTAAGTACAAACGATCAGACTTGGTGATAATATTTGTCGCTTGTTGTTTATTTTCGTTTCTGAAGCGAAAGCTCAAAAAACTTGCCTTGCGACAAACTTTTCTTCGCAACAATTTTATTTTTAACGCTTTACTTGGAACTCGGAATTTGTCAGATTCACTTGTGTTTGCCAATATTTAAAATGGAAAACTTTTCAAGCGACCTATAATCTCATGTGACGAAAACTTTTTTGCTGAGCATCGGCCACCTTACTCGAGGCATTGGCTTTTTTTACTCTCTTTGCGAACATTTCTGCCAACCGATTCTAATCGCAATAACTTCATAAGTTGCGGCTATTAATTGCTTGTTTCTTATTAACGCGCTTTGATTATTTATTGGAACATAGCCTCTTGCAGCAAATAAATCGTGTGTTGAATGATACACGAATTCGTTTTTTCGGTAATCGATCTGTTCGAGTCAGGCGCGAGTGCTGATTAATTTGGAGTTCGGTTTTACTAATTTGTTATAAACGGCGAAAACAAGCGATTTTATCACTCGACGGATAGTGCGAGAAAGCAATTAAGTATTAGTGTTTCGAGAAAAACGCTTGGTTTTAGTCAAGTTGTTGACAACCGAAACCTATATTAAATGACAACATTAAGTAATCGTTCATTTCTCTGACTCGTAACAGCTTTGAAATAGGAGCGTTTCGACGCAAAGCAAGCCTGAAACTCGATTATCCGTCTTCCATAGAGTAAAGTGAGTGTCTGTGTGTGTTTGCTTGTGTTTGCGCGGAGGGAATCGTTTTACCAGAATCTAGCAGCTTTTCATTTTGCTTCGTGTCAATTCAGTTATGATTTGCATCGAACAGGCCAAACAATTTTCGACGATACGATCGTCTCACATAAATCGCAATATTTCGCTGAACACATTTTCGTTCACTGCGTGAAAGGCGCTTTTTCGATGCGTGACTTTTGCAGTAACTGTGTTTTGGTGTTTTCGCGATAATCTCTCGCTGCGAAATTAGTTTACGATTTTTTTCGCCATTTACGGCCACACTTTTATTCGCTTCGTTAAACAAATCAAGCTTAATTCTTAATTGCAAAATGTGCGCTCGCCATCTCGCTCGCCACAGGAGACTGCTGCCGATCAGTTGCTCGTCAGTCGTGTTTGAGTGACCTGTTGATTTAAGTGCCCATTCTCAGCGTGTCCTTAGCATCCCGCAGGATTGCACATTTTCGCAATGCGCTTCTCGCTTATAATGCGTTCCTGTGTGTGTTCTATCTTCAATAGCTTATTATGGCATTGTTTAATGTAACGCACAAATGGCCCGTAAATTCTCTTCGAATAAAACGCGATGTGTATTACGTCGTATAGAAGCAGCTTATAATACATTAGAAATAATCTAATCTTCTTCTTGTTTTCAGCGTCGAAAGCGAAACACTAAAAGCAAACAAATAATAAAAATTTTTCGGCGACACTTTGAGATTATAAAAGCAACGAGACTAATTCACGTCCGCATTGTAAATGCGATAAAAGTTTGATGAGAGTAATTATTAATGAAGCGTGCGAGAGCGCCTTCGCTCAAAAAGCTCTAAATGAAAAAAACTTGTGATTAATTCATTTCACTACTTTTGAACTAGTGAATGAACATCACTTTCTTTGATTTCAAAACTCAATTGGTGTGAATATTTTCTCAAAACGCATTAAGCCACTTCAAAAACGTTGCTTTGCAATTTTCTCTCTCTCTCTCTCTCTCTCTTAACCACGCGAGAAGACCATGTCCTTCGAATTGAGCGAAGAAACGCTGTTCAAATCGTTTTTAAATGGAGGTGTAGCAGGATACACGGACACGAAACGAACGGATCGAAAATTGTAACTCATGTTTCGTTGAGTTGTAATTGAGTGAAATGTAGTTTGAAGTTGCGAGATGAAGATAAAATGAGAAAGCGATCGCGATTGCAGCGAACATCTTAAGCAATAATCGAAACTTCAATTTATTTTTAAAGAAATTCAAACTAAAGCTATTTATTGCTGCATCTATCAAACGTTTAAAGCGAAAAAGAAAAATTTCCTTTTGCTCGCCTAGTGCTTTATTAATTTTTAATTCTTAATTACGGCAAATTATTTTCATTGTTAGTTTAATTTGCAGACGGCATTGTTGAGTTGCGCTTTTTGATCACTTTTTAGGTTCTGATCATATCGTTTGAAAATAAATTTTGAACCGTCATTAACTATCACTTCTTTATCTCATAATTCTCATTATTTTCACGAGATTCACTATTTTAGCGAAAGTTACAACAGTTTAATTCGAGTTTTACAAATGTGATTTTAACTCATTATCGCGACAAATTGGTCCTCACCTTTAGAGCGAAACAAATAAAGTCGAATTATGTTTGAACGAAGTTGAAATTAAATTGAGCACCGATTTCATAATATATCGCGATTTAAATTCTCTTAAAATTCAGATTCGCGATTCAATTTTTTTGTGAGAATCCAAAAAAAAAAATTACGTTTGAAGTAGGGTCTCAAATTAGTCGACGTTTTTTATTCGTGAAATGAATAAAATGTTTTATTTACGTTGAATCGCAAGTAACGAATGAGTTTTCGACAAGAATTGCTCGAGTTTAATCAGCAAATTGTTACCACTCAACTGCACGAATAATTTAGTAGGAAAAAAATCCAATCAATTACCGTACAAAATGACATATTCACTCTGCCTCTCATTGTCGTCGGTTTTCATCTAATTGGCAGCGAGAAAGAGAGAGAGAGAGAGAGAGAGA
>NCKU01000844.1:6831-32400 GCA_003675995.1 Dinothrombium tinctorium | reverse complement strand
ATTAATGCTACGTGAGAAAAACTTAGGAAAATGCAAATTCAAGTTTGTTATTTAAAAAAAGTAGAGAAAAAATTTATTACAAAGCTTACTATTTGTCGCATCCGAAGAAATTTAGTGAGATGAGAGTACGATTAAAAATACCAGCACACGTTGACCACGGTACCACAGCAGCACACGACGACAATCAACAATACACACTTTATTCAAGAGCTCTTTAGAGTCTAAACTTCAGACTAACTCTTAACGAGCGACACTAATACATTTAGTGTTCGTCTATTTATACTACGATATTATCTGTTAAAACTATGACTATATGAATAACCTTCAGCTATAAAACGAAACTAAACGATTATCTATTTGTGGTGAAAAACGGTCGTTTTACACGACAATTTATTGAAAGAAAACTGAGAAATCATATTATGTTTTGTTTGACACCAATAACTATAAATTTTTCAACCTAAACATTAATGGATTTTTGCAGAAAAACTATATAAAGAAAATATTAAGAATTATTTTTAATCACCAGCTTAATTTCTCAAAGCATTGTGACAGAGTTTTAAATTCCTTAAGGAACAGCTACATGGCGATTAAAAGCTTATCTCGTGTTTTACCAGAGAAATAATTAGATCTTACTTATAAACTTATGAACTTATCAAACGAAAAATAACATTTCGCATTCAAATATACAGCTTCACTCATAAATTTCATGAGTAAAAATCAATCTATCATTTAAAAATGCGCTAAGCTAGTTACAAATTCGCAAAATAACTTATGCAAAGAAGGCTCTGTAAGAATAAATGTAGCTGGATTTTTAAAGAGAGCTTGCAATGACCATTTTTAAGATAAAATCAGAAACAGAATATTTAAGCCTCCGATAAGCGTATTAGAAGCTAGCGACATTTAGATTTAAAAGTTGAGTTAGCACTCATTATTTTACAAAGAAGTTATGCTTTTAAACAATTTACAGTCACAATTAAAGGAAGAAATCGATTCAGTTTTCTTCAAAAGGAATCTTTGTGATTACTTACTTAACCATTTAGTTATTTAATATTTAAATTTAAACTTATAAATAAAAAACTGAAACCAAAGGAGAGTTGACTTTTAGTCTAATTTGGTTTTCTAGTTAAATAAAGACCTTTGTTATTTTTACTTCTAATTAATAATTATGTGCTTCTCTTTTCCAAGTAAGCTTACTTAGCCAAACAAGTTTCGGATTGACACAAAACAATTGTAAAACTTTCTTCCAAAGAGTTTTGCTTTATAAAATTTTTATATTCCCATATTCCTTTTTATCTATTTCAAAACTACATCTTTGACATAAGACCAAATTTTTCTAAAAGTTAATAACATTGTTAATTACGATAAAATAGGATAAATTGCTAACATGCATTCTTTTTGACGTTTTTCTTCACAAATGTGTCTTTACTATTTAGAAAATAAGTAATTTTATATAAACATTATTTATAATTGTTCTTATTTAACTCACAATATTTTTCATAATGACCAAAAGTTATTTTTCACTCAATGGTTTTAATAATTTTTCATTTTAGAAAAGTTTTCTATTAAAAAAAAATGATTAACAAGAAAATCTCTAAGAATAAAATTTAAATAAAATTCCTCTTTTTGTTTTCATTTCTCAATTTCTACATTTTTCGCTCAAGAGAGCAAGATTATTCAAAAGTTTTAGTTTTTAAATATCTGAAACTTTTTAATGATTTATTTTTAATTTTTATCAAGGAATAAGATTGTCAAGATTTTTGCCAATAGCCGAAGTTGTAAGCGGATGGAAAGATTACGATGATTAAACCAAGAAATGATTTGCTAAGTTTGTGTATTTAATCACTTTAGATAATAAAAGTTTAAAAATTTTTAATTACTTAAAATACCACACAAATTAATAAGTAAAATCATACAAAAATCTTGAACAATTCGCATTCAATAAGTCACAAAATTTTAAAAATTGAAGAGAAAATAAACATGTGACTAGCATTTCACACACATCGAAAGCTCAACTGAATTTTACAAATCTGTTTTATATTCATAAAAATTACTTTTTTTGACAGATAATTTGCTGCTTTTAGTGCACGAAAATATACAGTAGAATTGAGAAAAAGTAAACTTTTTATTAAGCTAAACATAATTTCTGCAATAAGCTGCTTTAAAAAGACTGATGACACCTCAAAACGCTCAGAATGATGTAATGAGTTTAAATTTTGAACATGGCTCTTCAAAAATTACTAAAGAAATTTTTATATTTAAAGATTTAAATATGTAAAATTCGCAGAAAAAAATTTATAATTTTGAGTTTAAAGTGTTTTCGCAATGCATTAAGGATGTTTATACAAGTAGTTCTAAAAATGGATAAAAACGTTTCGAGTTTCTGAGAAAAGTTAATTTCTCGTAAAAAACTCACTTTGTACAATTATGTTATAAAACTTTCTCTTTAATTTTTAGAAGCACGGTTGGAGTTGGATTTGTGTCACATTTTTTATTTTACTCCTTTGTGCGCTTTACTTTTTTTTGTTCCGCTTTTCTAAAAATAAAATCGAGGCACTCAAATTTTAAATTGCTTTGAAGACTCATTAGATAAATAACAAAGATGAAGAAGAAGCAAGTGCGAAAGTTCAAATTTTAACCGGAACTTAATTTTTACTTCTTTTATCTTTACTTTTCTGTATTTATCAAATAATTCACTGCTCTATCTGTATGAAACACATAAAAATAATTTCTACTCTAATTAAATTGCGCTTGAAGAAATAAAAATCTTGACGCTATTTTCAATGTTTGTGAATAAAAAGGGGAAATCCATGATCATGGTTTTTTCACTTAGTTTATGAAAATAGTCAATCAATAAGCTATTAATAAATTACTTTTTAACTGGTGTTATTACATAGCACCTTTTTACTTTGACTTAAATTTTATTAAAGATCGAATCAAAAACAATTTTACAATTAATACCGACTAGTTTCAGATTTGATGAATGAATTAAATATTCACCATTTTCATAATAAATGAACCCAATTGTTGTCAATTTTAAATTTTTAATCAATGTGTCAATTTCTTCATCAATATTAAAGCGACTATTTTTAATTTTATAGATAAACATGTTTTCAAAGAATTTCGTTTCTTTAAATTTCTTTAAATATGAATAATTTTTTTCTTCTATCCTATTCAATTGAATATCTAGTATTGTTTGTTAAGAAGCAACAGCGCATGAGCTTTTTAATATATTTTATTTTACTTTAGTTCAAGTAGTATGATTTTAAAATGCCCTTTGATTTCTCACCTTTACGTTTTATTACATTCACAATCGATTAGAAATAAAATGTCTCGATTATCGAAAGTGAGCTCAACTGCAAAGCAACTCTAACAAAACGCTTTATTCATTACATACTTTGCAGTTAAGCTCACTTTTCGATAATCGAAAAAATTAATTTTAAATGGGTAGTACTACATGGTATTAAATAAACTGCGGATATCATCCAATTTTCAATTTTCACCTTTTTTGTTTCTAAAGGTGATTTAAAACACATCTTTGATTTTTTATGAATCGAGATTAAGTGAAATTGTTTATGCAAGCACCTCAACGAAATTTTATTCATTTTGTTTTGAATTTAATATTTTTTGAAAGTTTTTTCAATTCGTTTTTTATCAATTATTCGTTGTATCCATATTGTATTAACTCTATTTAAAAAAATAAAAAATTAAAAAATCAATTAGTGAGTTTTATTATTTTTACATATTTATTTTATTATTTAGTTTAAAACACAACACTAATATTAAAAAAAATGATTTTACATACTTGCGTTTGCATAACCTCTTTTACAGGGAGAACGAATCAAAATTAAAAGCAGCCTTTCCATAGGATTCAATTTAATAAGATTTTTTGTTAGTATATTACATTCTTGTTTCAAATAGTTTTTGCGCAATTCAGGCCATTTTAAGTAAAAAATTACATTGCACATCGAGGTAAAAAATTTTATTTGAAACATATCAAAATGCATGCACATACAGTGATAGAGCGAGACATTTCAAAACAAATACTTTATTTTACACTCAAGAAAAAAGTTTGTAAAATTGCCATCAAGAATAAACACAAGAGAAAAAGCTTATTGCTTTCTCGAAATGTAAGCAAAGAGATGCATGAGATGTTAGTTTAAAAAAATCACTCTGAAAATACAAATAATGCTTTAGTGTGTGAATGTAGCAATTGTTATGATATGAAAACGTGAAATTTGCTTTTTCATATGCACCAAGAAAATTTTATCTAATATTTACGAGGCTGTTTTTAAAACGTAAAAGTGGCCGCAGTGCAAAGAGAGCAAAGCTTTGGTGGTTTTTAAAAACGAAGATAAATTCTAAAAGTTAAATTAAAAACGAAGTCATGCGCCATTTTTAGAGGCGAAGCGAAGAAAAGAAGTGTCAATTTGAGTGATGTGCTTTCAAACAAAAACTTTAGTTCACTTATAAAATGAAATTTAAATGTAAACGTGAACAAAATGCTCGATAAGAGATGTTGCATACCACAATAATACAACATCGACAAATGAAGTGCGCAATAATCACAAAACGCGAATATTTGATTTTCCTTTTCACTGTTTTCGCTTCATTTGTCAAAATAGGAAAAGCTCTTGAAAAATAGAACAAATTTCTCAAATCAATCGAGCAAAAAAAGACAACTTACATTATCTTATTAATAAAATTGTCAAAATAAACTTAATAATTAATCAATCTTATAAAATAATTTTTATTCTTTTTAGCATCGATCATATATTCGATAACTGAAAAATGAATTTATTAAATTAATTTTTCGAACAATTAAAAATTAATTTCATTGTCAAGTATTGACTTCTCTTTAAAAATGCAAAAAACTTACTAAATGGTTTAATCAGAAACTTAATAAACGGCTGCCATTAATTAAGAACTCTTTTTAAACTGAATTGAAGAATTTTCCTCTTTGTCCAAAGCAATGTGAACCAAATTTTGCTATTTTGTCGCTAGCATCTCAGTTTTAGATGATAAAGGGTTAGGAAACAATTCACGAAGAAAGCATTATTGTTTAGAACTCTGAATTCGAATAAAGCAAAATGTGGTGAGATGAATGCGCTCGTCAGGCTATTAAGTGGATAAAAAGCGAATCATGAAGATCTCTCCAAACTCCGCTGTTTATATGCAATTGTCGATACATTTTCTATTATTATTATTTATCGTTTTTGCCTCCAAAGTTGATTACCAAATATAAGGTTAGATTTGTTTTCGTGTGTTGCATCATAATCCAATCTCATAAGTATCTTTATCTATCTTTCTGTCTCACAACATTCGCATTTGCTTTATCCACGCGCAATTTACACCTTTTTTCACTTACAGACACCAAGCGGTGAACGTTAACGCAGCTGGACATCAACTGACCACATATGTCATTTGAAATAGCGATTCGGGCTTCACACTGAACGTGAATTGTATACAACTCTGTCAGCGGTGAAAAACATTCTGAACAACACAATAAACACTACACTAGCTTCGAGCGTATACATTTGTTTACATTATCGTACGTTTTTCATCGACATTTTCTTCACATTTTCAGTCGAGAACACATAACGATAATAACGAATGTTCACATTAAGCTTTGTGTCTTTCACTCTTTTAGAAGTTCGCTTCACTGCTTATCAAGAGATACGAATGAAGCATTGTGAGTGAACACACACTTCACGTTGCTTCATTTAGGTTCTAATAAAAACTTAATTTTAGCAAAATATCATCTCAAAAATTGACAAGTTTAATTAGCAAGAAAATCAACACAACAAATCAAAATTTTGCTTGTATTCAAACAATACACTGAGAGTAAAATGATCGGTCAGAAATTATACTGTCATGTTCACTTTTTTTACTGCTAAAATTGCGCTTTTTCATGTTTGATTATTAAATTTTTGTATAATTCTTCTAGTAGTGTCCCTCACACATCGCAAAAAATGAGAAAAAAATTAAATGAAGAATCTACAATTTGCAGTAAATTTTAAGTATAGATTGTTTTAAAAATCAAATTTTCAAATTCGTTAGAATGAATTAAATAGTTCAATAGCGCTTTAAAATTTAAAAAAGAGAAAATGATTAAACACCCTTCCTTATGAGCTGATCCATTATAAATACTTGTAAATCTGGTTAACTTTTCTATTTAGAAAATATTGACAAATTCATTAATCGCTAATTGTGTAGTTGTTATAGTTGTTTCTAGAGTAATCTTATTTGATTTTTTAAAATTCGTCATTGTGTTAGAATAGTGGACATCAAGATATTAAAGATAAAACGAATTTAAAAAAGTAAACATTAAAAATTGCATTTTAGTATCCTCACAACAAAACACGCTTTTGAGCCGACGAAAAACGTAAACAACTTAATCCAATCGTGATGTGAAGTTTAGGTGATTTAGGTAGAAAATGAATGAGTTCGCAAATCAACATTCAATTTAGCTTATATTCGACTTACCTGTTACGCACTTTCCTTTCAAAAACATTCAATTCACTTTTAAATTTTCAAAAGTTCAAAATGACCTCAAATATCTTCGATCAAAACAATTTTAAAAACATTGCTTCGCCTAGATTTATAAATTGATTTTACGCTGGTGATGTAGGCATAACCAAAAAGTAGGATAAGATTTTTGGGATGTTCCAATAAATTAAGGTCAATATAGACATCATAAATAGAATAAAATAGAGCAAAAATTTTTAAATTTTGTCTCACACACTAAACTGTTCGTTGTCCAAAAATGTACTAAAGCCAATTGTCGACTCGAGACTAACCTCACTGAATCGGAAATCACACTTCTTACGCTAGCGGAATATCATGGACGGACGCGAACACATGCATAAAATCGAATTAAGATTTATTCAGCGAAAACACAATGGGTATTATTTACAAAATGAATTGAAAATACTTCACAAACGTAAAATGATTTCTAGCATATTTGATACTACAAAAGTGATTCTTTACGAGCACTGCGAGAAATGCACATTGCTAGTTCCAAGGGAATACCCCCTTTGATAAGTATACATTCAGATTAAAAACGCATTTAGTAAAGTTGAAATATGAAATCAAACTTGATATTAAACCATTTACAAAAACTTTGGATTATTTTAATTTACTGAATATCACTGAATTGAACAGTCATTTCACTCTCAGCGAATAAGTGGTGACTAAATTTGGTCGTTACATTTTGTTTTCCCAAAAATCACACAAAAACATTTTTTGTTCCAAAAATCCAATTTTCCCAAATTGACCCAACTTTTATTAATTTTCATACTTTTCTTGTAAATCAGTAATTTAAAATGTTTTTCATTAAAAAAGTTTAATTGCTCATAAAAATTAAGTAGTTTTATAAATCAGTTACAAAAGATTCTGTCTAAATTTTAAAATTAAATCGGAATCGACGGAGAAATTAATAAATATATTTACAAATTGATAGAGGAAGTTATTATTTCCGAAAGTATATTGTTACTTTCTATATTATTTCAGTTGCATTTTGGATATTTTTGTTTTTAGTTAGCTTTTTTCTAATGTTTGAAATTTAATTTGCACATATTTAAGTTTAAATTACATACATAATTTTACATAAATTTACATACGTAAGTTGCATACAGGTATACATACCGAATTCCTAGAAATTCACATATTTTGTAACGAAAAATAAAGAATAAAAATATTTAAAAACTTAAAAATTTTAAGCTAATGAACTAATTTATACCTTTTGTTTCTTGTAAAACTTCCAAGATGCTAAAAAGAGGTACTGAAAATTAAAAAAAAAATACAAACTTATAAACATCTTAATTTATAGAAAAAATCGCACATTGAAAGCTTTCAAAAATTCAACATCAACAAAAGCTGTGCTTAAAGTTGGTAAATAATATTACAAATACATTGAAACGCATTGAAAGCGAAAATTTCCCACCATCGTATGTAGGAATCCTTAAGAGTCAAAACTTTTGGAATTTGAAAAGTAGTGTGTAAATAAAGCGATTTTTTTTGCTAGAGAAAAATAGTGTAAACTATAGTATCGCTGTTGTTATTTGCTGGTGATGACAGTTGAACTAATATAAAAAATTCGTGTCAGCTTTATTCGACGTGTTGATTTATTCGTATTCTGTAATGAAAAACCTTTTTGCACTGACTCCAACTGACCATTTTGTTTTCTGCTTATGTTTTCGCCCTCTTGAAATCAAATGAAATAAAAGCGAGAAAAGATTATTTTGTTTGCAATTAAATCATTTAATGGTCAATAGAAAAAAATTGCAGCTGTCTGTTCTTGAGTGTCATATAATATTTCACTCATAAATGTAACGATACGATTTGTGAGTCTATTTCTAACAAAAAACTCACAAATACATTTGTCAGATTTATAAATTTCGTAGATAAAAAATATATTCAAATCTAAACAACTATTCGTACTACATCGTGAAAAAGCTGACTTACATTAGTATGATATTGATAAAATTGATAAAGATAAAAATAAAATGAAATTCATTAACTTAATACATCTTAAACGCCACTTTATGACAGTGTGACATTTTATTATTTAAGTGAAAACTTAATGAAATTATAAGCATATCAATTTTGCTTCTTCAAACTTAAGTCAAAGTTATTGGAATGAATAAGTAAACAGATGAGTCGATTTTTTTTCAGTAAAAGAGTAATTCGTTATAGTGTTTACAAACTCTTGTGAGAAACAAGAGCTTCATTTTTGAATTTGACACTTTTTGATCGATTATTCAATTTGAAATAAATTATTTATTCGGAAATTTCACAGAGCAGCTCTTTATAAAGTTAACCTGTTATGTGTGATAAATATAACTTTTTAAAAGTCTATGTACAGAACTAGGATGACAACAATTTTGTGCGTTTATTATTTAAAAATTTAGTTTTGAAAAAGTTTGCTTTTAATGCAAACGTCAAAACCATACTCGCTTCACAATTTGATCTAGGTTTTTCTTTGATACAAAAAATTTACAAAATAATACATTTTAATAGACATCACAACAAAAGAGTTTTTTGTTGAAAAAATTCAATCAATAGTATGCGTCAAAATGTAACCGATGAACATGAAACTTTCAAAAGGATGATTTTGATTATTTTAAACTACTCTCCTTCGATAGTGACCTTTTCATCGTCGAACGATTTGCTTTTTTATTTTTGGAATAATTTTTTTCGCTTAAAATGTCAAAATTGTAGAGATAAAAATGTTTGAATGCCTGATGCTTTGTAAATAGCTTACTTCACTTGCTCTACCCAAATATATAAGAAGCAAGCTTAAGTAATAATCAAAAGATGTACGAGTAATGAGCAAAAAAGGTTAAGTAAAATTTTTTCAGGTAAAAAGATTGAGTGACAGGTTCACCTGATAAAACAAGAATTTAAAATGTCAGACTTAAGAAATTCTTTGGCTAAATCAAGACGAATTGAAATGTGTGACGAACAGGAAGATATTACAATAAAGTAGAAGCAAAATTAGAACGTATAGCGTAAAATTGTCTTGCTTTAAATCCGAGAGCGTAATTTATTTTCTTTACACAGTGTTAAAAGGAGAAAGGAGAAAAAAATTAAACGATAATTTTTGAATGAAAAATACACGCATATAGCGAGCAAACAGGCGTAAAATTAAAAGCAAGCAGAAAAAACGCCAAGAGATTCACGGAGTGTATGAAATGATAAAGATTGTTTGCGGTGGTGAAAGATTCGTCAAAAGCGATTACAGATGAAGTCAAAAATTATGAAAGGCACTGATAGATATCCGCACTGTTTGGAAAGGTGCATTAAAATGAAGTGAAGTGATGCGTGCACACGGGAGAAGAAGTGAGAATAGCGGAGAAGAATGGCAGTCAGCGATCATTATGTGTTTTGAGCCGAAAATCAAAGCGGAGAGAGAAAGTGAAAAGTGTGATGATGTAAAAGATAATGTAAAGAATATAACGCGAGTGCCGTTGTGTTTGTTGTTCAAACAAGAAAAGCTTGGCCTCGACGCTGCTGGCAATTCGCATCGATGAACACAAATACCTCTTTAAATTGATATATTACCGCGTGCTTTTCTCATCTCTCTCAAAACGTTTCGGCCACTCGTTTATTGTTTGCTAACTATAAGTAATGCGTCTATTAAAAACCAATCATTTAACATTTACTCTCTTTTAAATAGCGTTATCATCTATAAAACTTCATTTTTGATTCATCGAAGTCTTAAATTTGAATAGCGCTTAATCATAATTCATGCACCGTTTTCATTCTTTCTCAAATCATCATTGCTCTTAACTTTAAATATCAATCATTTTTGTTCTTTTTAATTGACTCGATACTTTTGTGCATATGTAAGGTCATCATCATATTGCTTTTTAGTTATTTTCCCATTTTGTCATTACTCATTTGTTTTTTCAATTTTGAATTCAAAAATAATAAAATAACAATTGAAAAACATAGACTACATCTTTGAGAAAATTATTATTTAAAATTTCTCTGCATTGTTTTGGATAATTTATTTTCAAGAAAAGAAAAATTTTCAAGAAATAAAAATTATTCTTCACTGTTTTTAAGAAAATAATTTACAAATCAAAAATGATGAAGATGCCTTAAGGCGACTATCTTAAATGACTTCTTACTGCTTAAATCTCGTTATGGGCACATTTTTGACGTGATGAGAGTATGAATCGAGCTGCATTAAACTAAAACCTAAAACTTTCTTCCACACAATCTAGTTTTTAAACTTTTGCCAAAACAGCGCTTAAAATCGCCGCTGAAAATAACAGATAACGAAAAAGAAAAATATTTTCGAGTCGTACCAAAGTATTCTTCTCAACAACATCAAAAATTCGTTTTAATTTTGCTTACTTAGACATGTTCAATTTTTAATTGAACTTGTTTTAGAAGTTGCAATATTCCGTTTAACTATTTGGAATATGCACTTAAAATGGAATTTTGAGGCGTTGGACTTTTTCATTTAATTGCATAGCGCTTCCTTAATACTTTTTGATACTTTTTAATAAATTGATTTTTTAATACGGCTGCAAATCTAGAAGCAAGTGTCGATGCGTAGTTTTGAAGCTATGACATGTAATTCATTATAAATTAGAATTCGTAGTAGGTTATAGTAAATTTCAAAATGTAAATAAGAAAAAATGCAACATTTTAGAATTCAGTCTTGATAGTCGCTTTACTTAATCCTCTATTCGTTTTAACAAAAACTTTTTAGCTCAACTTGTTTATGTTTGTGTTTATTCTGAAAAAGTGGAATACGTGGATTAAAAATAAAAGTTTTAAGTTTCGGTTTATTGTGTAACGTAGTTCGATTAATATTCTCATATTATCGAATATAAACTTATTTCTTCTACTGGTAATTGCATTTATCTTTTTAAAAAATAAAAAACTAAAAAACTAAATTTCAATTCTGTATTGTTGTTACTTTTGTATTTTTTTATTCCTGTAATATTTAGTCGATCTCTATATTTAAATAAATGAAAAAGAAAAATCCATGTGTAAAGAAAAATGTTGAAAGAAGTTTTACAATTGAATAAATTTACTGAAAACGAGTGTATCCAACATGTTATTAGATAAATTTTTTCTTAATAAATCTATTCAATTGTAATTTTTGTTGCTTACGCCTTTGGCTTCGTTTTATTATGTTTACAGTTGAATAAATTTATTCTGAAAGAGCAAATTGTATTTTTTTTTGTTGATGACTGTAGTTTTTCGACTGATTTCGATTGCGATCAGACTTTAGTATTTTACAAGTGTAGAGATTAAAAAGTATTATATTGATTTTCAAATTTGATCAAAGTCACACCAGAAAGTTATAAACAGAAAAATGATCGATCTTTTCGGAATAAATTCATTCAATTACCGAAGAATAAGAAAGCTCGATTCGTCAGCTCAATGTTTTGCACTCTAAAATAAAATGATTGTTTTTGAAATTATTTCATGCACACTTTATAACTTTTTTCGTTTTAATTCAAAGCACGTTCAAATTTAATATCACTGTTAACTTAACAACTCTGACACATTTCAAAATTTTATTTTTATTGTTCACTGCCAACTCAAAATCATATATAAAACGCTTCCTCTTTTTCTAACCAGAAAACTTTTATATAGGAATTTACACTTTCGAACTCGCCATAACTTTCTTTGTCGAAATAAATTTCGGATAAACGATTGACCCTGTAAAACTGTGAAATCAATTAAAATCTGTTGCTGCTTAATTGAAGCTTAAGGGAAGCGCATATGTCAATGCGTGTCAGACTATATTTTCGAATCCTAATTTGGCAAGTAAGTTTTTAAGAGTAAAACAAAAAAGTTTCTTTACAATTAACATCAAAGTTGCGCGTTTAGAAAGTGGACTTTTCAAATAAAGTGCAACAAAAAAGAAAATTGAGAAAAAATCGCACTTTTCTATTAGAGCAAATTAAATTTCGCACACATCTTTCGTAAATCTACTCACATTTTACAGGTTCGTCACAATGGAAAAAAATGTATAAAAAAATCTTATTTCAACTGCACTATAATAGAGTTAGTTTCAATTCTTTATGCGACACATACGCATTGCTGCGAAAGATTTTTACGTTTGAATTTACTGCTTTTCAACGTTTCAGTCTCAGAAATGTACACTTACTTCTCGAATGTAGCTGAAACGCAATAAAAAGCAATTTTTGCCGAATGTTTCTATGACTTATTTCATATTTATTTCATTTTTTCTACAAAATTAAAATGCAACTTTTCACAAATCTAATCTTGCTTTCTCTTTCTCTCAGCTTGATTTTTCAATAAATTTAGCCGAACAAAGATGAGTTTTGTAAAATCAACTGTCATTTACAATCAAGTGGAATGTATATAATTCAGCACATTGTTTTTCTTTTAAAAATTGAGGCCGAAACTTTTTCAAAAATATATTTTATATATAAACCAAGTGAATGAATTTATTCCAAAGTGCTTAAACAGCGATAAAAATACACATTGTTGAGCAAGCCCTTTCGGAATAAATTCATTCAATCCGCGATTAGCGTGAAGCAATAAACTCAATAAACAATAAATCTTTTGTTATAACAGCATCATTATTTTTGATTGATTGCTCTCTTTGCAAAACACAATTTAATCACATTTGAAGATGGTTTTTAAGGTTTTTTTACCTGTGAAAAATGAGTTTCTCAGAGTTACAATAATTCTATTGAAATACTTCACATAAGAACGATTCTAAGTGTAATTTCTTATGAGCTGTTCGAAAATTGAAATTGATACGCTTCGAGTAGTGAAACAAGTTATAAGCATTTGGATAGAGTCCAATTTTTTAATTAAATTTTCTTATTATATTTACAAAAAAGAGAAATGAATTAATCATTTATTAAAATAAAATTAAGTCATAATGAAAAATCAATGATGCGTTGATTAAAAATCAACAAAATTAAAAAGTTATGCAAAATAAGTAAAATGAGGAAAAGTTATAATTATTGAATTTGTCGTTATTTCGTTAAAGGGTCACGCGAAACATTTATTATGGCAATCTAATCGGAACAATAAAATCTCGAGCTGATAATTAAAGATTTCAAAAGTTTTGATGATTTTGGTCGCTTGTAATAAATACATGCTAACTTTTGTGATTCGATATTTCATAAATTGTTTGTTTATTATTTGTAAATTAAAAATCTTCATTAATGTCAAAAATAATTTTACAATAAGAAATATTCTTTCAATTTTCACTTTTTTTGTATTTCGTTGTTTCTTGTATATAAGTTACAAACGAGAAAAAGTTTTACAAAGAAATATCGTCAACATCTTATTCTAGAGCAGATGAAGTTTAAATGATATACCTCCGAATATTTATGAAGAAAATCACTAAAATATTCTACTTACAGGATTATCATTGTTTCAGCAACGTCAAATATTTAATATAAGAAAATAAACTTTGTGATCAGAGAAAATTCCTATAAATAAAGGAATATAAGGAGATAGAAGTTTATTTAGCAAGAACATTATGGACGAAAATTTGCTCATATTAGCTGGCTTGAAAAAATTGGGCAATGTTCGTTTTATGTTTAAAGACAAAGTGAAAATTTTATATGCATAAGATTTTCATTCTTAAAAATTTATAATAACGATTTTCGCTTTTGTTGCAAAAATTATGGCTTATTCAAGAATGATAGTAAGTAATTCTTTTTTTTTCTTATTCTAAAAAGAAACCACAATGTTTCTTTTTCAAGCAAAATAAAATAAAAATATTTCATCTGTTCGTAACAAAGTTTTAAAATAAAATCGTTACAATGTGATTCATTTTCTTTTTATTTACTTATGTCTAGATGAAGTGCTTAATTACTCAGTTCACCATTGAAAAATGTGGAAAAAATTAATAGATTCAAACTCATAAGTAAACATTTGCCATTGTATCATATGAGTTTTAATCGTAAGTTTTATATCGGGTTCGATTTTGATCAAAAGTTGAAATAAAAGCAAGAATTTGTTCAAAATAAATATGGAATTTGAAAGCGAGCGATTAAATACTGAAAATAAAATTTGAAAATTCATTCGCTTTTAAAAATTTGGCTGATAATAAAAAGAATCAAATAATTTCATTCACAGCTTTATTAATTGATTGACACACTGCCTAAAAACCAAATGCGCATAAGTCACTCTTATTATATTAACATTTACGGCCTCACAGTGTTTTTCAATTGCAAAAAGTTTGGAATATCTCCCAAATGAAATTTCAATCGAATTCAAAATTTCAGAGATCTTGTATCTGTTATTCAAATACTTAACAAAGAAATCTCAAAATGATATTTTATTATGATATTATGATATTGATATTATTATGATTATTATTTATGATATTTATTTACTAATATTTGTTCATGATGGTTTATTCTTGTTTGAAAAAGAGATGAATATGATCGAGAATGAAACCTAAATTAAAAATAAATGAAAAATTATGTTAAAAATTAACTTAGAAAAATGAAAACTTGAAATACTGATTTTGACGAAACTATTTTTTTTTTTTCTAAAATTGTAACAAACGCTTCAAAGTTGAGTGGACTTATTCTCAAGTCATTTTAAGATAATTAAAGATTTTTTATTTCTTATTTAATAAAATTCAATGAAATTTTCCAATTCAACCATAAATTTTTACTTTATCTATATTTAAGACATTAAAAATATGTTCGAATAAGATAAAAGAAGATTAGGCTTATTGATTCCCATTTTCAGTTTCTAATTAATTTTAAAGTGATATTTCACGAACTTATTAAACTACTTCTTTTATGACTGAATTGCCGTTGAGACGTTTAAAAAACAATGATAAGCTAAGTAAACTTCATTTTTCATTGAGAAAAGCTGTTAGAAAATTTTTCGCTTTTCGTGCTCTTCATGGGTCAGTTTTAGGCTTTATTTTTATTTTGATATCTTAAGCAAATGTTTAAACAGTGAGTTGACAAAAAATGAATTGAATCGATATAATCTATTTGACTGAAAGGATCATTTGATCGCTTTTTGGGATGAGAGGAGAAAACAAATTAATGTAAAAACAAATGATTGTCATTTTAATTAAAAACATGAATGATAAATGCTTCTTTCATAGGCAAACTTATATTTAAATCGCAATGTTTATTCAGGAAGCATGAAATGAACTCCATGTCTACATTTTGTTTTCAATACTAAAAAGAAAAATAAATAAATAAATTTCATCGTTTTTTGTCGGGTGGTAAAAATAATTGAAGCTAGTATATTGAGATCTATAAACAAATTATGAAAATACACTTTTTTGTTTCCAAATTGAAATTTTGATATAAATGTAACTAATTATAATCAAAACTCATAGTGAAAGTTTAAACCATTATTAATTGATTGAATTACAAAAAATTAAATTGCAGAACTTGAATTTATATATTTTTTCAAGCAGTATATAAGCTGATTTATTGAGGAAACTTGTTCACAAGGTCCATAAAATAATAGAAAGAATTTGCTAAATTTTGCGATAAGTGTATGAAAATAACTTTTGAAACTTTATCTTTAAAAATTTTAACATTCTACTCATGATTCAAAACAAGTACTAAACCAAACTTGATTGTCGTGATCCGCTGAAAATAAGTCAAATTACTTTTAAATTTTTTCATTTGTGGATAAACTTTTACGGCTACAACAGTAGTTTGAGCTGTAAAAATGAGATTCAAAAATGAACATACTTTTAAAACTTTGGAATTGGAAAAATTGTTACAGAGTAAATGAAAAATTTCTAAATAGAAAATGTGCGATGTGGTGCAACTATAACAAATTTTGAACGAATTTTTGTACTGTTTGAGGATTAAAATGTGTTGCATTAAATTTTGTTTCCATTCTTTGAACAGGACAACGTACAGTAAGTAGTAGAATATTTTGCTGTTTTATCTATACAAAACCGGCAAATTTAATGAAAATAATCGCAAAACATTCTCTCGTTCACTGTATTTTGCCGAAATAGATATTTTATTTTGTATTTCTAACATGCTAGACACGTACATTATAGAGACGGAGCACTTCTTACAGAGACTGCTTTCATGCTGTCTCTTAGTATATTGATAATTTTAAACATAGTATGAAGAAATCACTTCTGCAGTACCATACACATTGAAACGAAATTTTTCATAAAGAGAGACTCAGAGAAAGAATTAGTCCTCTAATAAGTGGCATTAATGCATGTAGGCGAATGCACGTGAAAATTAGATGTATAAGAAAATATTTGTTTTAAAAGCAATTAGCTAAATCTCGCAGATTTTCAACGGATTTCGTTTAATTCGAAAACGCTTTCATGTGTCATATTTCTATTTATTTTATATAAAGCTAGTTATAAGCAGAAGCTGGTTCATACAAAATTTATTAATATGTAAATAGATAAATGAAACATAAGGAAAAACAAACCTATAAAAATTTGGTTAAACCACTTTTTTTCGTAAAATATTAAAATATAAAATTCGCACTTGAATGAAAGATGAGAAAGCTTTTGAGTTTTCAATCATATAAAGAAGTTATGAATAAACCAATGTCTTATTTTAATTTTCTCAACTCTCTACCAACTTTATTCACTTAAATAGTTGATTTCTATTCGGTAAACTTTTTCAAGGCATTTTCTGGCTTTTGCTATGCTTACTTTGTTACACTTTGTTAGTTCTTTATTTTCTGACATTATATACAGTCTCGGAAATAATGTTCAACTATCTTATCTAACTTGACTTGTTTATTCAATGAGACTTACAAACATTATTTCCGAAGTTGTTTCTTTTATCTATTACAGTCTTTGACTCGAATGTGAAAGATATTGGAAAAGCACCGAGAAGCATGATTCGGTGGTGAGGATTTGATCAAATATTTTCTTGATTTTTTATAGCAAAAATATCAAGCAAAAGCGCTTTTTAAAGCTAACATTTCTTCATTACAAAATCTTGCTTCTGTTATCCCAAAATTTATGAATTTAAATAGACTTATACGCAAATAAACAGTAAGAGATAAATGAAAGGTAATGTTAAGTTTTTTTTAATGAAATTCAAGCTATTTTATCGTTTTTACACAAAATTTTTCATTTTTTCGTGTTCATAATCCTATTAACTTTTGAATCAAAATCAAAATTCGTTAAAAAAGCGGAGACAATTTTGTCATAAATTATTTCAAGTTAATCTATTCATTAATTAAGAAAACTTGTTTCTATAATTATGAATTATGTACAATAGTTGATGAACTGAAGAACAATTTCGTGAAGCAATCAAGACAACAATTCTAGAATAGCATCAAAAATTCTGCCTCGATTAAAGATTGATCTTTCTTTGCTTTGTAAGAATTTTATTTTTCTGTTGAAATCACTAAATTATTAAGAATAAAACTGATAACTTCTGATTATTCCGAATTCTTCTTCTTCTTTTAGCTCCCTTTCTACATTATTAAAGTCCTTTTAACATATTACTTAAAATTTTGCAATATAGAAAAAACTGATTCGTTGAAAGATTCTTACATTTTTATATTTATACAAATATGATTTTTCTTGAAGGACCAAACAAAAATTATCGAGATTATTTAAATAAATTATCATAATTTTACTGTAAATCAGTAAATATGAATAAGTACGCCGAAATGCTTATTTGCTTATGAATTGTTAAAGGCTTTTATTACTTTTTTTAAAGACAAGTTCAGATGTGTCATGTCGTTAGAAGTTTTATTTACATCAATTAATTTTGCTTAAAACTCTCATTTTTAATATAAATTCTTAGCTTAAAACTTAATTAAAACAGAATAAAATGACTCTTTACACAAATACAAAAAAAACTTAAGCAGGCCGAAGAATTCAAAATCCTGGTTTTCACAAATCATAGGCTAGATTCTAATGTGCAAACAGATAAATTTCGTGGACGAAACATGTAAACGAAATGTTGTTCAAACTCGAGCTCTTTTGTGCTATTTGAAAAATAATCTGTTACCTACATTTGAGTCTGAAAATCTTGAAAATTACTTGATTTTCGACTATGATTGCTTCTATTTTCCAAACATTGGATTTGAAACTGCTAATTTTTAGCGCTTAATTTGGCTTCACTTAATATAAAACATTTGTTTTCCAAATTATTATTGTTGATTAAAATTTATTTAATCTTAAGTCGTTGATGAATTTTTTACAGTGAAAATTTCCATAAGAGAATTTTTTTGTAAACAGGAACCTAGGATAAACACATTCAAATTATTATTATTTTTATTTTTTATTATTTTATCGCAAAAATTTTTATTTAACTTTGCGGAAATTATTCAGGCAGAAAACCTATATCGAATAGATTTTGTAAAATGATTTTTAACGAAAGCAAATATTTTAGGAAAAGACGGAAATAAAAATACCTTTGTTAAGCAAAGTCTTTTTGGCTTTCGAAAACCGTTCGACTCAATAACAACTAGTAACTAATATTTTGTTCGCTCTCTTACACTTTTTTAAACTTTTGTTATGAAGATGCTTTTCAATATAAGGCTAAAAAAGAAGCAAAGCGATACGAATAGCTCCATATTAGCGAAAGATTTCAATCAAATGAAATGTGGCGAATGAAAAAGTGCGATTTTTATCAAAACAAGCGCTTTTTGTCTCACAAGTGGTCAAGTAAAGAGTAAAAAATTTAATTTTCAGTATGGTTTGAAAGTAAATCGTACGAAGCAATGTTCATTCCAAATGAAGCAGTGCGAGAAAACGAAAAGTTATTAATGTGCCAACATTAACTTGTGAGAGTGACTTCTGAGTTAAGTAGAAGCGACAGGTGTTGCTACACGTGAAATTTATTACATTTTTAATTAATTGCTCGAAGTGAATGAAGGATGAATACAAAAGAGTCTAAAACTAGGAACGAAATCTTTGTGCAAACGGTGACGTTGAAAACGTCGAAAAAATGAAGCAAATATCAAAGACGCAGTTGAATCCACAATTTGAAACGTAATCAGATTCTGAATTATTTTCTAATTCATAAATATGAAAAGTGAATTAGGATAATAGTAACGTGATAAGTAAAGATTTCTACAAAACGCACTTTACGATAAGCGAGCTTTTGAATAAAAGCACTCGTAGTTTCGCAAAATGGTACTTACCTTAAATATTTGCTGTTTTCAACGCCCATTCGAACGAAATTGAAAGTCGAAACGAGGGTTTTCGAGAATTTCGAGAGTTAAAGAGTTGAAATAAAAAGAACAAGTGGATGTTGACGTTTTAACACTCAGCCGTCTTTTGCGCGTAAAGCGTATTCGCGATGAAAAGTTCGCTCGCTTTGCTTCTTCACGCAATCGGATGCTTGCAAAACTTTTGCACTCACTTCTTCTTTTTCTTAGCAGCACACAGACAATAAACAAACAAATATAACAAAGACTTATGACTTTTTTGATTAAGAACAGTACCTAAAGCGGTCATTTTTCATTTTCTATATTTCATTTCCGATTACTTTCAAATATAAATTCTTGCAGATTAACGATACGTTAGCAGCGCTGTATTTAACTTAATAAAAGCTGCAAACTGCTAAGCGCAATAATTTCGAAAACCAACTTTTTACTCAAACATCCTATAGAAGTGATAATATTTAGTCGATAAATTAATTTTCCTTTTTTGTGTTAGATGGAGAAGGTGGATAGCGCACTTTGAAGGCAAATCTTTTCTGTTTCAGACGTATTTCGAAATTAATTAATTAGTGCTTGACAAGTAATTACTTGCAAAAAACTTTTCTTGTATTAAAATGAGTTTAATTCTGTAAAACTCGAGTGAAAATTTCGATTTTTCATGCAGCAGAAAGGTGCTAAATTTATCTTCTGAGGAAGAAAGTATCTTTTGCAAATTTTTATTTTTTTATTTACCATGCAGCGAGTTCATGCATAATACATCAGAGTTGCTTGCAATGAGTTTAATGAAATCTTCGAAAGAATGCCTCATTTATCTTATGATCATAAGTAAAGTAAATACAAAAAATTGTTTCATTTTCAATCATTTTGAGAATTAAAAATTTTCGCATTACTTCACAATTGTTGGAAAATACTGAAGATTTATTTCAAGACAATTTTCATTAAAATGCAAAAGTGAATTATATAATTTCTCAGAGTGAATGTCATTTCTAAACGAATAATCAGGCTCTAGAAGTGAAAAATAAATAAAATGCTTACATTTGTCCCTTGAAATTTGTTCAAATTATTCGACTTTCATCCACTCAATGAATAGTCAAACGCATATTGCTATTGTGGGATTTAAAGATCAATGAATTTTCGAAATAAAAATGAAAATAAAAAAATTAATCACTGAAAATTTAATCGGTTCTCTTTAGCTAAATAAGGGAACGTTTAACTTGTTATTACTTCGTAAATCTCGCTTTACTTAAGATGCTAGGAAAAATTTAACAAAAAGTTTTTAAAAACTTTTTCATTGAAAAAACAAAAACTTATTAAATATGTTTAAAAATTAGATCCACAATTAATGGACATTATTGAAAGGCGAATAATCTTGTTTATTAAAATAAAAAAATTTGGGCGCTAGTTGAAATCTTTATCAAAAAATGTTTATTTTTTAAATTGAAATGTTATCTTTATTATGTTACCAATAAACTATAATTCATTTTTAGAGCGTTTGAAAAATATAATTTTTTAGTAACTTTAAACGAAAAATGTTAAAACATAACTCTATTATTTGAATAAAGGTTATTATAATATTTGAAAAATCACCATCTATTACTATTTTTAATCACTATTATTAGTAAATTACTATTATTATAGAATACTATTAAATTACAGATCGCAAATATCTTATGTGGGAACATTTTGACTCAAAATACCTTCAATTTTTCTACTAATTTTTATTGTTTTACTCTTGTTTTAATTCATATCTATTCTATTTATTTCCATCGTTTAAATTTTGTTTAAAATATTTAATGGAGAACAAGGTAATTAAATGGCAACAAGCAAAACAGATTCCGAAAAATTTTTAAATTATCTTTATAAAATTTTAGCCTTAATTTAAGCAATCATTATAAAAATAAATTAAAAATTATTTTACTATATTATTTCTTTATCAAATTTAGCTTCATAATCATCGTAAAAATTGTCATTTTATATAAAATGAAAAGCTACGAAAAAAATGATTTGAATTCAAAATTATTCGCTTAAATAAAATTCACTGTTTAAGTAACACTCTCATGTTTGAAATATTTTTATTTCTAATTAAAAGTTACTGTTCAAAGCTGTGCAATTTCTTTTCCTTCCATTAAGTAATCAGATTCATTTTTTGAAAACACTTGGAAAATTAATAGAGAGTTTTCAGTGCTTTCGTTTCAATTTATCATTATTAATGAATTTAAAACTTTTTAATTTTTTAAATTAAAGAAAAAACAAAGTGAATCTTCTTAATTTTGTATTTTAAAACTTTTTAAAAATTAATTAAATGCTAGTTCCAAACGAGTGCTTGGAGTTGGTATGCGTAGATTTTCCAAAAATGCGCTTGCGATAATTACTAAAGCAAGACAACATAACTGCCCACATTTCGTGGTAACAGAAATTTATTGAAACTAATGAAAGTATTTTTGATAAATTTCTCCCTTAAATAATCATCTCTTGTCACTTAATAAGGCTTCGTATCGGGAAATGACATCTCTAAACCAATAGACACTGATCAAGTATAAATATTTTGATGAAAGTTATAAGGTTCATATTTATGACAAGAGAGGTTTGATTAAACCCAGGATTAAATATTAAACCGACTTTTTATGAAAACGGCGAATATGGTTATGGTCAACAAAAATATGTTTGTCATATTGCAAAATTTTCTTAATTTTTTTTTTACAGGCTCAAGACAAAGCGAAAACAACAAAATTTTAAGTATAAAGAGTGAAGCATATCAATTTTGATGATTGTATTTTGCAAACTCTTAATTTTGACTTCACTTTTAATTTTCATTTTTCTAGAGCGTGAAAAATAATTTTGATGTCAATATTAATTTGATAATTAATAAATTATCGAAATTTTGAAAAATTCACATTTTTGGTTTCAATAGTTTTATGAATTTTGATCAAATATAAGTTGCTACCGTCTAAAACCTTTTCCTGTGAATCAGTGGCATGAACATTCCTACATTTGGAAGGAAATACATAAATGATTGCACAAATAATGACTTAATAATGAAAGCTTAGTTATTGATTTTTGGCTTAGTTAATGAATTGTTAGTTATTGATTTTGGATCAATTTCAAAGCCAAAGTTTATTCTAATAAGCGACACCTGTGAACTGTGAATGGCCGATTATAACCAAATTTTGTACACAAACTTTTCACAAAAAGAAATGCATTGAAATATTCGACTATAGCACAAAAAATTAGAAAATATGATAAGAAATACGTAATGGTAAGGTGATTGTAACTCTCCGACTTTTTTAGAAAATTTTAAATGAAATTTTTGAAAAGACCTAGAAATGAGTTAAAGGAGAATTGCTCATATAATAATGCACAGATGCTTAATTCTAATAAGTATTTCTAAAGGATAAGCTTCAAAATAAAAAGTAAATTTAAAATTTACAGCAAAATAAAAGAGGCAAAGTTGGATTTGAACCAAAAGCTTTTATGTTTAAAGCGCTGCTCAATACCACTATGCTATCGAGCTTTCGCATATTTGTTTTAAATAAATTTAATATATAAATAAATAATATCTTATCTTTGACTTGAAATATCTCGCGACCACTTACGATATATATCAGCTTAAAATCACACACAATGCATTTCTTTGTGTGAAAAATTTGTGTACAAAATTTGGTTAAAATCGGCCCTTCACAGTTCACAAGTGTCCCTAGTAAGTTAACGTTAAATTTTTGCAGAATGACCACTACATTTTAAAATTTTTTTACTTATATTTATTTTATAGTGAATGTTCAACTGATTCTGAACATAGACATTCTATTTGTATTTTCATTTTTTCATTTGTTTGCTTTGATTTTGAATTTTATAGAGCCACATCTTTGAACCAACATCTAAGCTACTTTGTGATGTGAAAAAAGTTTTATGTACTTTTATGACGCCAGCAAGTTCCTTATAGGTAGAAATACTAATAACAAGCCAAGACATAAAACTAATACATATATTAATACATGTACCAAGTTTTAGTTTATTTGATTTTACAAAAGAAATAATTTGAGTGCACTTCTATTCAAATTCGGTTGTAATTTTTATTCTTATAAGTCTATTTCGCTTTTAAAACTATGCAAAATTTATCAGACAAATAAAAAATAGTCTAAGAAGTACTGTTTGAACTTATTTTTGCCCTACATCTTTATTTTTTAAAAAAAACGACATATCTAGTTAGCTTTAAAAATTATTGTTATTTAAAAATGATGATATTGGTTTTAAACGTTTTTCATTTATGAAGAACGAAAGAATTTTTCACTGATTCATTTGTGATCAATGAGAAAAATGAAGTATGAAAATCACTGAAGTTGATTATCTTTAGTTTGAAAATTATCTATTATTTCATCTTGGCTGCTCTGTTTACTTGCAAATTGAATATTTCATTTTAAAGAGGAATTTACCATCATTTAAATTTAAAATAAATTTTAAAATAAGCATTTAAATATAGAAAGGAAGCTTATTTGATTCAAAAGCAGTCAGTTAGTTTATAAAACCGCAAATTAGATGATAAAAATGCATTCGATCTCATTTAAAGATATTTGAATAAAGAGTTTGACAGTCGAATGACAAAAATTTATTGTCGAATAAAATTTGAAGAGGTAAACTTAGCTTTAAAATTGATTCTTTGCTCACTTTTGAATGAAAATTTGATGAATAAAAATAATTTTGAAAGAATCACAGCAAATACTTGATAAAAATGATCAATGAGTTTATATTCATCTTAATAAATTTAAAAGCAGTTTCACAAAACAAAGTTTATAACCACTCTCTGAACAAAATTTGTCATTTGTTTTTGAACCAAAAATTAATGCGTAAAAGGTTGGTCATAGGAAACGAAATAAAACAATGAAAAATGAATCTAGTGTACGCACAGCTTCTACTAAAATGCGATTATATACATTAAATATTCCAGTATGGAAAAGATAGGGAAACATTCTGTCAAGAGCTGTAGTCGTTTCGCGGCTTGTTTCATTGCATCAATACTTATTGAAAGAGATTAATAGAAAGGAGTTTGAGAAAAATGAGACTTGCGTGCCTAATTATTAATAAATGAGTTGATTCTCTCCGCTTAAATTAAGCACCACTTTTTGTAGACGAAAGTAACGCTTAATTTAAATGTTAAAAGTGCTTTCATCGAAAAAGTGGCCAGTTTACCATTTTCATGCGAGTCACATCTCTTTTCGTTCGCTTGCTTGCATTCATTTTTAGTTTAAGACTTTTAAGCGAACTGTTCTAAAACGTTAAGCAAGAAGCTTTTTCTAAACGACGTGCTTATTGTGTGATGTGCAATAATCTAAAGTGCGTTCGAGAAAAATTCAAAAACCTTATCGTCAAACAAATCAATCATGGAGTAGGCAAAACCGCAGCGCCGTGAGGTCACATTTCTCAAGATTATATATTCTCTCTGAAATGTGTTTCAATTTGCCTTTCGGGAATAAGTAAAATAAAGTGCGTACATTCTATTTGTTAATGGTAGTCGACACAAGAATTCAAACATAGATGAATTAACCAAGTCACTTTTGATGATTAAATTGAAGCGATGTAAGTTCAGATTGCGATCGCGTTCCATATTTTTGAAAAAAAAACCAAAAACTAAGTTAATATTTAGGGCAAAATTTTCGCTATTATTGATATTTTCACTGAAAAGTTGTTCAAAATTAAATGTGAAAACGCACAAACGTCGCTATCGACGAAGCTGTGTCGAAAAGAAACCTTTTGTAGTTTTTCTATTTTTCTTCACACAAAAGATGCTTGTGCGTCAAACTACATTTTAGACGAAAAATTTCATTGTGACTCGCTATGAAACTATAAAAATTCAACTCTTATTCAATTCGAATTTTGTTTAATGCAAGCAATTAAAAAACAAAGGGAAAGAAGATTTTAAATGAGAAAGGAACAAGAAAAATTTTTGTGATTATGAAAAAAAAA
>NCKU01000843.1:0-32413 GCA_003675995.1 Dinothrombium tinctorium | reverse complement strand
TATTGTCTCTCTGTGTATATCTAACTTTTTCTGATAGTCTGATTTTCCATCCCATAAAGCCAATAACGACGGCTTTCTGTCTAATGGAATTTGGACGTTTGATTCTTGTTTTACTGAAAAAATTGTGAAATTAGAATCGCTTGAATTGTTCGAAACTTACTTTGTTCAGATGTTGTATTGTCAGCATTTAAATTTTTTTGCTTTTTAGAATTACTTTTTTCTGAGTCTTCTTTAACGAATGGTAAATCTCGTCTATTATTTTGATCGCTACTTTTATCTAAAACCATCAATTTTCATTTAACGAAAATTTAAAATTCAAAAAAAATAAATTTTTAATACTTTGAGATTGTTCTCTGAGGAACATTGTTAGAATGAGCAAATCAACAATAATAAAAAAGTTTTTAATAAAATGTTTTTTTATCGTTTTATCATTTCATTTCGGCCGACCAAAGTTTCGATCTTTAAAGTTTCACAACTTTCGCAATAATTTTATAATTTTATAATGTTCTGTTCAAACTATTTTCCACATTTTGAATAATGCGAACAAATGTTTAAATTTTGCATTAAACTTGTGTTTAACATTTTATTTATTGTTTTCGGCGACTTCAAACTTTTCATTTAGTCGATAGTTTTGCTATTTTAATCGATATTGTGTTTGTCAAATTGTTAAGAGTGTACAGTGAATTTATTTTGAAGATACATTAATTTGAATTATTTCACGTTGAAAATGCAAAATTATTCGTTTTTCAAGCTATTATTGCCGCTATTATCTGCATTATTCACAATAATTGCGATGAGTATTTCTTATTTCTTTGTTCAACTGTTTACACTAATTGCCTCACATCGTTCTTTCATAAACTTTTAACACTTTTTGAGCGTGAACTGTGAACGAAAACAGAAAAAGCTCACTTCAATTCAATTTCCCACTCAAAAAACTTGTTGTTGAAAATTCAAAGCGATCTTCGCTGAGTAACGCTTATTTATGATTTTCATAAAACAAGCGAATTGTGCTTTTCGGTGTAGTTTTTCAACTTGACATCACTCAGATGAGAAGAAAGCGAATGTAGAAGAATTGACAAATGATGCCAATAGTAATAAAACATAAGATAAAATAGTTTAGTTTAGTTTTGTGGAAATGATGAAAAAGTTTTTTTATTTCATTTTTTGCTGTTTGAAAGATGCGAATGTGGCGAATGTGGAAAACGTTTTGCGCGCGTCAACCAATCAGCAAACAGATGCGAAACGGATTCGAGCGATGAATGAGAGTGATGCGAGTGAGACGATGTTTGGATGTGTTCTCGAAGAATACAATTCAAATCAAAGTTCGCGCAATGTTTACTCGAAAAAAGAAGACAACACGCTTTCAGTAGTCGAGAAAGAAACGAAAGACGATACATCGCTTAAAAATGTTTTTATGGTGAGTAAAATTCTCGCCTAATTATTCTTTTCACTAAAAGTTCACTTTGCAGACTGTGTTTCTTCCGGAAGGTTACCCCGACTCTGTCAGCGATGATTATTTCGATTACCAATTTTGGGACACTCTTCAAGCGTTCGCCAGTAGTGTGACAAACACATTGGCCACACACGCTATCTTGAAAGGTATCGGCGTCGGTGATTCAACTGCCACTCCGATCGCTGCCACCATCACGTGGCTCATGAGAGGTATTCACTTCTCCATTTATATTTGAATACTTTTGGCACTTTATTGCTTTTGCTTTATTGCTTTGATTATGTTTGCTGGTTTTTATGTCAAAAACGTGCTCAAATTTTCATCGCTAACAAGCATAAACTCATACCGAATATTCTTATGTCATTGCTAAAGATGGAACTGGAATGTTGGGTCGAATTGCATTCGCTTATTTACAAGGATCAAAATTGGATGCTGATTGTAAAAAATGGCGCTTATTCGCCGATATTATCAACGACGTTTCAATTGGAATTGATATTATTACCCCATATTTTGCTGGTTTTACTACACTGCTTCAGTGCTTTTCATCTCTTGGACGCTCGTTGGTAGGAATCACAGGAAGTGCTACTCGTGCAGCGTTAACGCAGCATCAAGCGAGGAGAAACAATCTGGCAGATGTTTCGGCCAAAGATGGTAGTCAGGAAACTGTGGTGAACTTGATTGCGCTTATATTTAGTCTAACTGTTATTCCTATCATACTTCTCTCCACAAAGTTTGTATTGAGTATTTATGGCGAAAATAATTGTTATGCTTTCTTTACAGTCTAATTTGGATTACATTTATTGGGTTCACGTTATTTCATATATACGCGAACTATTCAGCAGTTAGAGCTGTCTCAATGGAAATTGTGAATTTCGATCGATTTGCGATATTAGTTGAAGAATATTTAAAAAGTGGAATTGTACAATCTGTAAAAGAAGTAAATAGCAAGGAAAACGTGCTACCACTCGTGTGGAGCGAATATAGCAAGTATCCTTGCAAAATTGGTGTTTCGATTCAAGAACATGTTAAAGATTACACTGATCTCATGGCGCTTAGGAATTGCAACAATGGTTGCAGTTATTTACTTTCATTGAATCATAGTGAAACGGTGCCAATAAAGATTTCGCTAAATGAAAAGGAAGATAGTTTAACGATTCTGGAAGCCGCATTTCAAGCGATTTTAATTCATTTTTGTCGAACGAACAAAACAGCTTTTGACGCATTTATCTCGGACATAATTGAAAAGTATTCTTCGTATGATTCTTACCAAATCATTTCGAAAACACGCAAATTTACAGAAGTGAATTTTCCAATATTTGTTTCTAAAGCGATTGCTGAGGGTTGGGATTTTAGCCGAAATCTTTTACTAGTCGATGGTTGGCGTATCAAAACTCACTTGTTTTAATTTTTTGTAAAATTTTAATCAAATGAACACGATTTTAATATAAATTATAAATATGACTTCAAAATTGGTAAGAAAAACACTTTATTCTAATAAAATAATGTAAAAATTTTATTCACATCCGATTTAATTTTAGAATTGATCCGACAGTGCTTTGAGCACACCATCCGGCTCTTTCAGAAATGGTCTCGCACTAAGCTGTTTACTAAAATCCTCCATTAAATTTTTTAATTGAACAACAGACTGCTTTTTCAATTCTTTTGCGGAACATTCTTCGATCATCGGTATGTAATCAGTGATAATAAATCGAAGCAGTTTACGAAATTGGCTTTTGTATATATAATTAAGTTTGTGAGCTGTCGTTGACAAAAATGCATGGATAACGGCAGGAGTGATAGATGGTCTCGGTTCGAGATTTAATAATCTAGCCATGAAAATCCATCCCTTTTCAATACCATGCATATGAGTCCCCGTCGTATTTGTTTGCACGATAGCTCCGTAAAGTCTTACCAACGCTCGCATACGATTTAGAAATGATTCTTCACTTTCGAGAGAAGTTCCATCAACGCCGTAGTCATATCCACATGCAATCAAATAATTCATTTCTGAATCATCAGCTTCTTTTTTCGGATAATAAGGAACTATGTAAGGACACTTCTGTTGAAGACATGCGAGAAGTAGTTCACCAAATACCGGAAATCGAGACCACAAAAGGACTATTACTGCAGCCATCGGAAAGGCAGCTTTTGGCACTGAAATCACTTGTTTCGTTGCAACGCTCTAAAGTGAAACGAATATATAAAGTGATTATTGAAAAACAAAGGAAAAAACATACAATGAATGTCTTTGCAGCCCAAAGCATGCAAAATCTGATACCGTCCGGATGTCGACAAGCATTTATTTGTTTGTCTTGAAATTCAATGGATTTACCGCTAAAAAGATATGTCAATCTTCTAACTTTATCTTTTAAATGTTCTATCGAGCTGCTTGAAATAGCATTAACATTAGTTCGTATAAACAGCTGAAGATCGGTTTTGTAACTTTTCAGATTTTTATCATTCGTGAAAGGTTGAAGAGAAACTTCAAATTCGTTTAAAAAAGTTTGTAGCGTGACATAACATTTGAATGATTTCGATTCAACATGTTTACGTAATTCGTGACTGGGTTTTGCATTCATTGTTTCATTCGATTGATTCAAGTTATCATGTTTCCCCACTTCTTTCATATTTTCATTTTGCATTTCTATCTTTTCTTTATTATCTGCTCTTTGACTGACAACCTTTTGGGAGTGAAGCATTTTAAGTTGTTCAGCTGAAGTATCCTTAATCTTTTGTATTTCACATTTCCAATTTTCAGCTTGTTTTACGTCCTCTTCATTAATTTTATTTTTGGTGAGTAGTATCTCGATGCTATTCATCATCATCAAGGCGGTGTGTTGTTGTTGTTTGACGAAATGATTTAATTTCAGATCGGTAATTAACGTCAGATTTTCACTGAAAACTTTTTCCATTTCAGATATAATAAGCTCAGCATTTGCTTTAATTGCATTGATTGTTTCAAATCGCCGCGCAATTTCTTTCGTCTCTTTGTCTTCGATTGACTTCTTATGTTTTGATTCAATTGCTTTCATTTTACTTTCGACCGAAGCCGATTCGTAATTTAACTCTTTTTGCTGTTGAAACAACTCTTTGAAAAGTGTGTTACTCTCTTCTTTGTGGTGCTTCATTCGTTTCAACACGTTGAGAAGATACTTTTGACGAATGAGACGCAATTCTTCTTCAGTTTCCTCACGATTTTCTTTGAAGAAGATATCGACAACATCCAAATGCGAGTTCATCTTTTCCTTCACTCGTTCGTTTATATCTTCCTCAAATTTCGTCAAAATATTGTCTGCGCCACACTCTGCGCTTTGCAGTACGTCGGACTCAGTTTCGGATCCGTTTCGCAGGCTGCGACCGCGCGTTCGACGATCGGACAGCGGTGGCTGCGAGTCGCGCTCATCGCTCACGTCGTCAAGCTTCACACGCAGCAGACTCAAGCCATGGGTGATTTCCTGCGAAAAGAAAGGTTAGCGATAGCCGGCGACGAGTGGCCGCATACCTCTAACTGCGACTCATTCCAGTTGCGGTCGTATTTCAGGCGTCCCTTTGCGGTGTTTCGCAAACACTCGATTACAGACATCTCGAAACGGCGGTTCGCGAACGGCGCTCAGTGCGCACGCGTGCGGCGGCAGAACGTGTCGCCACTCGTTCGCAGCGAACGCAAAGCGAAAAACTCGAATTTTATACATTTGATTTCTTGCATTAAAAGCAGAACTCGTGTTTCGCGTTTTCGTTCCTCTCACTCTCACTCTCTGTCCTTCTCATCACGCGACACGCGAATACTACGCACTCGGACGCATCGTTCAAAAAGGTGAGCGCCGCGCGATTTCGCCTCGCGACGACCGCACATCGCGTTTCTCCTTCGCAAGGTTATGGAAAAGAGGCGGAGTCTACCTTTGCCCCATGTGCTTCGCACCGGCTTCGGGCACTCGTCGTTCGCTGCCCGCTGTCCGCATGTCTCGCTTTCCGCATCAGCACGCTTCCTTTTCTCGGGCGCTTAGAATGCGGATGTAAATTGCCGCTTCGCTCTTTCTCTCTGCTCGTGTTTTTAAACTCATTTTCCGCTTAGTGGCGGACGCTGGACTCTCGTGGTGCGTTCAGCCCCTTAGGGTCAGTCACTGCCCAGTCGTTATCTCTATCATGCAAATGAGTTTTGCGATCGCAAAAATTGTCTTAACTCTTGTGTCTTAGTTTTTTAGCAATTAAAACTGCTCCGTTTGCCTATAATTAGACGTTTTCTTGCATTTGATTTATGCGAAAACACGCGAAACATTCTCAAAAAAACTTGGCATTATTTGCGGCTTTTCGGAAATCGCTTTCATTCACAAATTTGTTTTTCTCTTCTCGTTTTTATTAATCATTTATTATCACTTATCGAGGGTCTTCTCATTTCATTTCCATTTTCGCAATTGTTTTCCACTTTTAACGGTCGATAGCGAGAAGATTGTGCGAGCGGAGCAGAAAAGCGATCGATTTTTGTTGGAATGATGAAAGAGCAGTGAAATAATCTTAACGAACGCATGCCGTGTTCGGACAAGTCGCGCATTGCTCGCGAATTTAATTGCGTACACAGTGCCGCAAATTGCTTTATGTGTCGAGCCTCCTCTTCGTTGGGAGCAATTATTTTTAGAACTCGGCTCAATGTAAAATGCAACTCTCTTTATTCATAGCAGAAGACGAAAAGTACGAACGATTACATAATTATTCTCGAAGACAATGCCATCCGCATGTGAACTTTGGCCGAATGATAAAACTAGTCAGGATTCTGATAAAACTAACGTTTCTTCAAACGAAACGCAAGCATCACATTACTCGCATACAGGATGTGTTGAGAACGGTAATCAAAACGGCGAATGTATGGAAACTGTACGAGATTCGAGAGTAGTGGTCAACGGATATGCGAACGGTTATATCGAAGAAGAGGTTGACGACGGTTGTGTGGTTGCATCAAACAACACGAACACTTCCAATGGCGTTCATAATGAGAACAAGAATACGGAAGAAAACGAAAAGTCTGACTCGAAGCAAGATCAAGAATTCATTTTCATCCACGACACGGGGTTCAATGTGCAAATCGTCGCACCTGGAGTCGATCCATTTGAAATTCAAGTATGGAATATTTTCAGGGCAAAGGTCGTTGGTTTTCGTTATTAGACAAGATAAAGCGAGGACACCGACTGACGCCTGCTGTTTACAAAACGCTAATTTAAAACAATTTATTGTAGGTGAGTTCTATGGAACTCGTCCAAGAAATACATCATTTGTTGATGGATCGAGAAGATACCTGCCATCGCACATGTTTTTCGCTACAGATGGATGGTGTAACTTTAGACAATTTTGCGGAATTGAAAAATGTCGAAGGCTTGAAGGAAGGTTCAGTTATAAAAGTTGTCGAAGAACCGTACACCGTTCGAGAAGCACGAATTCATGTTCGTCATATTCGAGATTTGCTAAAATCTCTCGATCCTGCAGATGCTTATAACGGTGTCGAGTGCAATTCACTTTCGTTTCTGAACGTCATCGCACAGGGAGATATTCTCGGTTAGTTTTTTCCATCACTCGGAAGCATGTGCTCTTTTCGCATTCGTTTATTCCCATAAAATTGCTTTAAAAATGCATAATCATTCAATATGTACATGTTTCCCTGTTTGCTCTTTTCGGTAAGCGCTTTAACGCGAAAACAATGATTTACAGAAAAAAAGAAAGGAATCAGACCAGACTCGGTTGACTGCACACCTCCAGACTACATCATACCATCATGTAAAGATCGATCCATTGTTCCTCTGCAACCACAAACAAAAGAACACAAGGTGAATACTGCTGAATTAAATAGCTTTAAGGTTAATCTAATTTAATATTTAGAATTTAACTGCTTTAAAAGTGTTAACAATGAGTGGATGGAATCCACCGCCTGGAACTCGAAAGTTGCATGGAGATTTAATGTATTTATACGTAATTACTTTAGAAGACAAACGCTTTCATATAACTGCCTCAACAAGAGGTTTCTACGTCAATCAATCTACTGAAGAAGAGTTTAATCCGAAGCCTGCCAGTCCTAAACTAGTTTATCATTCTTTAGTAGATTTATTAAGTCAATTGAGCTCTTCATTTAAGCGTAATTTTTCATTAATTCAAAAGAAGAGGCATGAAAGACATCCATTTGAACGTGTAGCAACTCCGTACCAAATGTATTCGTGGACAGCTCCCCATATTGATCATACCATCGATTCGATCCGTGCTGAAGATGCTTTCTCGTCAAAGTTAGGATATGAGGAGCATATTCCAGGTCAAACTAGAGATTGGAATGAAGAACTACAAACTACCCGAGAGCTTTCCAGAAAGTCTCTTCCTGAGCGTCTTCTTAGGGAGAGGGCAATATTCAAAGTACACAGTGATTTTGTTGCTGCTGCAACAAGAGGTGCAATTGCCGTAATTGATGGTAATGTGATGGCCATTAACCCTGGTGAAGAAACAAAAATGCAAATGTTCATATGGAACAATATATTTTTTAGTCTCGGTTTTGATGTTAAAGATCATTATAAAGAATTAGGTGGCGATGCCGCTGCTTTTGTTGCCCCTAATAATGATCTACAAGGTGTAAAAGCATATAGTGCTGTTGATGTTGAAGGACTCTATACACTCGGAACTGTTGTTATTGATTATCGAGGCTATAGAGTTACTGCTCAAAGCATTATTCCCGGCATTCTTGAAAGGGAACAAGAACAATCTGTTGTTTACGGGTCTGTTGATTTTGGCAAAACTGTTGTCACTCACAAGAAATATCTTGAATTACTTGGCAAAGCAGGTCAAGTTTTGAAAATCGCTCCACATACAGTTATCAACGAGAAAGGCGAGGAGGTTGAAATCTGCTCTTCCGTTGAATGTAAAGGCATCGTCGGCAATGATGGACGTCATTACATTTTGGATTTATTACGTACATTTCCACCCGATGTGAACTTTGTTCCTATCGATTTAAATGAATACAGTAAAGAAGTCAAAGCAATGGGCTTCCCTCGTGATCATAAACATAAATTATGTTGTTTACGACAAGAATTGATCGATTCATTTTTCGAGGCACGTTACCTGATGTTCATTAAATTAGCAGCTTTTCATTTACAGCAATTGGGACTGAAAAATATAAAAGAGAAAGAGGTTGTCGAAAATCAGAAAGATTCAATCACAGACGATGGATCTGAAATTAAGTCAGATATTGATACCATTAATGTTCCCCCTAAAAAATCGACCGACGAGTACAAAAAAATTGTTGAATCTTTTACTTGTGGCGAGAAGTCTGATGTTGACAGCACGAAAGAAATCGTGAAGAAGTCAGCTCAAGCTGTTGGCTCATTGAAAGAAACCGAATTCGATATTCGATTTAATCCGGATGTTTACTCTCCAACAGTGAAGCATAAAGATCCAGACGGTGAACGATTAAAGAAAGAAAGACAATTAGTGAAAGATGCTGCAGAATTTTTGCTGACTGTGCAGATCCCAGGCTTCGTATGTTTTTTAAAATTTTTTAAATTAATTCTTAATATGCTCTTCTTTTAGATCCGCGATTGTTTGGAGAATACTATTACTCCATTCGATGGCATCACGTTGTCCGAAATGCTTCATAACCGAGGCATCAATATGAGATACTTGGGAAAAATAGCTGAACTGCTGAGTAGCTATAAACAGTTGGATTATCTTCATGTAAGACTTTTGACAAAAGTTGATTGTAATTAAAATTCTCTTTTTTAGGGGATCGTAATCACAGAACTTATTTGTCGCTCGGCAAAACATGTGTTCACAAATTATATCCAAAACATTGAAATGACAAATCTTGCTTCAGGCATTTCTCATTTTCTTAATTGCTTCTTATCAACATGTCAAGTGTCATCATTTACTGCTCAAAATGATGAACTTCAGCTTCGGCCGTCCAAACGCAAAGGAAAGCGAAGAAATCGAAATAGCACCCTAATAAACCATGAAAGTAACGAGTGGGCGAACTTAACGTCGAAGTTGTTGTGGAGCAATCTTAAATCTGACCTGGACTCTTTTTATGGTTATAAACTCACTGGTGATACCCTTGATTCTGTTGTTGAGTTTTACGGGTTACAAAAAGTTTCAATTCTTCGATCTTTTTGCATCAAGGCTGGAATTCAAATTCTTCTCCGTGATTATAACTTTGATAATCGAAACAAGTGCACCTTCAATGAGGACGATATTTTGAATATATTTCCGGTTGTGAAGCATATCCATCCACGGTCCACAGATGCTTATAACTTCTACACAACAGGACAAACTAAAATTCAACAAGGATATTTGAAAGATGGTTATGAATTAATAAGTGAAGCTTTGAATTTGTTGAACAATGTCTATGGTGCAATGCACCCCGAAATTGCTCAGTGTTTAAGAATGTTAGCCAGGCTCAATTATATAATGGGTGATTACGTAGAAGCAATGTCATGTCAGCAAAAAGCTGTATTAATGAGTGAGAAAGTGAATGGAATCGATCATCCATATACAATCACAGAATATGTATGTTTTTCGTTTGCATGAATTGGTGTTCACTAACGTTTCTATCCATTTCAGACCCATCTTGCTTTGTATTGTTTCGCCAATTCACAAATAAGCGTTTCTCTTAAGTTGTTATATCGAGCTCGTTATTTGTTATTGATTGTTTGCGGTGAAAATCATCCAGAAATGGCCATACTTGACGTAAGTAAAATTATTGTTGTTCTTAAACAATTAATCTCTTAAAATATCAAATACATTTTACTTTAGAGTAACATTGGCTTGATTCTTCATGCTGTTGGCGAATATGAATTATCATTACGATTTCTGGAAAGTGCTCTTAGACTTAATATTCGTTACTTTGGAAGCAATAGCCTTAAGGTGGCCGTTAGTTATCATTTGGTCGCCAGAACACAGTCTTGTACAGGAGATTTTAGAGGGGCCTTGCAAAATGAAAAAGAAACATATGCCATTTATAAGCAACAATTGGGTGAAGAACACGAGAAAACGAAAGAAAGTTCAGAATGCCTGCGTCATTTAACCCAACAAGCAGTTGTTCTTCAAAAGAAAATGAATGAACTTTATAAAGGCAACGCAAGCACCATCATACCTCCAATTCAAATTCAAACACCATCCATGAGTTCTGTCCTCGAAATGCTCAATATCATCAATGGCATCCTATTTGTACAAATCAGGTATTTCACCAATCATTTCAACGTATTCATCAAAAATGCTAAATAAACTTTCTTTGTTTAACAGTCCTCAAGAACTAGAAAGTTTAAAAAATGATTCAACTTTGGAGAAAAAAAGCGCGTCATCAAAGCAACAACGTGAAGATAATATAAAAACCTTGCCGAGCAGTGATGTTGGAAATGATAATAGCTCAAAAAGTGAAATTGTTAACGAAATTTAGATTATTTGAGATTGTTTGTTAATTATATTTCGAAGTTAGATTTTGAAAATTTTTGTTTTTAACTTTAGTTACTATTAAGTGTCAAATTTAGAATTCGATTATTATTCCTATTGATTGCAATTCACATTTAGTTTAAAAAGCATGAAAATACTTGTGTATTTCAATTTGTATATCATGCCAACATACGTCAAACTTCAGTAGAGATTTTGCTATACTTATTAGTTGAAAAAAAATGTGTCAGAAGAGGAATTTCAATTATAGTTGTCAAATTTTTTCAAAGCTCGTTTTTGGCAGTGTTTACGATCTTGTTTTGAAGTGAAAAATGCCGCATTTCTGAACGTATAAATGCGCGTATTTTTTACATAGTACCACTGCTCTTGTTTTAAACTATTTGATAAATAATTTTGTTCAAAAGCTTCGCATCAAATTGTTGTAGGTCTTCCTTTTCAGTTACTCGACATTTAATAGCGAACCATCGAATTACTTTCGCTGTGTAGCACCACATTCCAAATGTCTTGAGCAATGTAGAAACAATAAAAAATCGATTTAGGATAGCGTAACATGTTTGATTGATTGATTGATTGCATTTGTATTGTTTCTAAAAGCAAAATTTCCTCCGCATGTCCTTCGTTCGCTTGAATCTATTGACGTTAAATGATTTGATCACTGTGAGAGAAGTTTTCAATTAAAACCTTTAGAATCATTTCGCTTTTGATTGAATTGAATTCACAAAGCGTTCAAAGTTGATAAACATTATACTTTACTCTCTAGAATAAACAACGAAGCGATCGACGAATCGCAGTGATAATGCACAAATAGAGAATACATCCGATCTCATTCACAGCAAATAATTCTCATCGAATAGAAGAGAGCGAAGAGAAAATATTATTTAGATAAGCGCACTAACCTACTTTACGATGCAGAATACTACAAACGTTTACATGAATATTAATGCACAAAATATGTAATCAAGAAGCGAGCATAACGCTAAAAATTTTCAAATGAATAAAAAAACTTTAAAAAATTTTTTAATTTTCTTAAATTTACATCACTCATTGAAAATAAAATTAAAAATTGAAGTAAAACTCGAATACATTTTGCTCCTATTCCCCAAGCTTTTTAAGAAATTATCTTGTGAAATGGAGTCTATAAAGAAATTCCGGAATAACTTTGTTCTGTTTCCACCGCTGTTGATCAATTTTTTTTCAGTTTCAATTTTATGGAAGCTTTAGGAACCTTAAATTTAATTTTTCAAAATCAAGCATAGAAAATTTAATTGAAAAATTGAAAGGAAAATGGCGATCAGTGCCGTAGACAATATTACTTCGATCAAACTGTTTGCGGGGATAAAAGTTGATTTTTCGTCTTGGGAGTTTATTAACTTTAAGAGTTTATAAAACGCTTTAATTTATAGAAACTATTTAAATTTACAAGCAAGATAAGCGAGAGGAACCGATTTCGATTTCATTTCTGTAATGCCTGCTGCACCTATATGCAGTTTGCATTCTAAACATTCTCGTTTTCTTTTCACTTTTAAACATTTACTATAATACAGATATGCCGACAACAAATGCGTCTAAACTTAGACTCACTCGACTAGACGTCATAAAGCATCAAGCATTGCGAGAAAATTTTCGCGCGTCTGTGTACTTCGGCGAAAACAGAAACGAACTCGCGCGAATCGTTTGCTTTTCGCGAGCGCCCAACCGCAAGCGAACGCAGCGCCTGCATGCTTTCGAAACGAGCGCGCGTCTTTCGAATCGCGCATTTCGCGTCCAATCGTTTGCACGCAAACAGACGATCGCTTAGCGCACGCATTACGCGAACGCCGTCTTTCGAACGCGTCTCTCAAAAGCAGCGATTTGCCTCTTCGCGAAATTGACGTTCGCTTAAATCAAATGTGAATTGAATTTTCTTTCGCTCTTTTCTGATTACGAGTTGAAAAGCGTTTTGATTAATGGAGGCCAAAACTCGTTTCAAGCGTTTGCAAGAAGTGAGCGAAGAGTTGACTGTTGACGAGAGCATTCCGATCGCGCGTTACTTTCGATCGGGTCGTGAAATGTTGAAAATGGCAAACATTTATCGAAATGAGGGCGAATACGAAAAAGCATTCATTTTGTATATGAAATACATAACGTAAGTTGAGCTGTCGAACGCAAACCGCTTTTACGCTCTTCTCTCTTCGAACAGTTTATTCGTACAAAAAATCAGAGAACACCCTGAATTCAAAGAAGCGAATGTGATCGAAAAAAAGTGGGCGAAAGATAAATGCAAAGAAGTGTTTCCTTTGGCAGAGGAATTAAAAGTTGTTATTATGAAAAAGTATGAAGACGAATACGATGCGTATATCAAAGAGAAGGTGAGCTCGTTTTTGCGATTTACATTCACACCATGCAATAAACGATTTCTGATCTCGCAGCGAAAGAGAGAAGCCGACGAAAGAGAGAAACAGTTGAAATTGGAAAAGGAGAATCAATTGAAACGAGAAAAAAGAGAAGCACTTGAGAAAGAGCAATTGCTTCTGAAATTTGAAGAGGCTAAAGAAAGACAAAATGCGCTTTTTGTTGATGTTAAACCTTCGGCACCGATTGCAGACAATCTGAATCGCGGCGAAGATTTAGAAATTAATGTTAATTCCATGAGAAATTCTACACCGACTGTCGATAGGACCACAAAACCTTCGCATCTATTGTCGTTCCATCACGACGAAAAATTGAGAAAAATTTTTGTTCCAAATGAGTTGGTGACCAAATTCCTGCTGATTGCTGAACCGAATACATTGCGAAACGTTGAAACATGTGGTATTTTAGCTGGAAAATTAAGTCATAACTCTTTTACAATAACGCACGTTTTAATTCCAAGCCAAACAGGCACAAGTGACTCTTGTCAAACAGCGAAAGAAGAAATTGTTTTCACATTTCAAGACGAAAATGATTTGATGACTCTCGGTTGGATACATACCCATCCTTCTCAGAGTTCCTTTATGTCATCCATTGACTTACACACCCATTGCTCCTATCAACTTATGTTGTCGGAAGCGATAGCCATTGTCTGTTCTCCTAAATATAATCAAATCGGAATTTATTCTTTAACGCACAATTACGGTCTTAACTTCATAGCGAATTGTGCGGTTACTGGTTTTCATCCTCACCCAAAAGAACCTCCGATTTATGAAGAGTCGAAGCACGTTATTTTTGATAATAAACCAATACAAATTATTGACCTTCGATGAAATGTTCAGAGATTATAGAATAGAAAATTTTAATTTATTAATATTCTAAAATTGTTTAAACTATGTTTTTTCCTCAATTGTGATGAATTAATTTTTAAAACACTGATCGAATGTTCTTTAAATTAATTCAAGTTATTAATTGCAGGCCTTGTCGGCTTGTTGCCCTGAACAGCTTTATGAAAGTAAAGGAAATTATTTTCAAACGAACACTGTTTAATACTTCGTCATTAGTGATTTTCGGTTGAGACAATAAATGCAGCTCGCTTCAATCAAGTCTTTGAATTTATATAAAACATCTTAATCTATTTGTTTAGGTATTTTTATCAAGAACATATAAATTTTCAACATTGAATAGATTTATTAAGAAAGGGTGTATCTAACAATATGCAATTATATTTTTGGTCAAACCCTTTCTTAATAAATCTGTTCAATTTATAGATTCGCATGTTATAATAATTTAATTTAATACTTTAAATTCAATAATTTCTTTATTCATTTTCTATCTACTTTAACCGGATCGATCGAAGCCGTTAACTCAACATAATCACATAAAAAAAATTTCTATCTTCTTCTTTTTTAAATAACTATTCAAATAATTCTTCTTCAAATGCATTGTTATACAAGTTTCATCAACGAAATTCAACTAAACGATTCTTAGTCAAATCTTCATTTTTCTGTTTTTATGCGTTGATAATCGAATCAACTGAGGGTGAGAAAATTGTAAATTTAATTTTCACTCGCGATATAAAAGATTCATTACGTTCGAAGTGATTAAAAAACTTATGAGTTTAAGTGAATTGTTGATAAACGTTATACCAATGTTGGTCGTTTATAAATTATCGTTAATGGTTTCTCAAATTCTTCTTGTACAAAAAAATAAAATTTTCTACTCAAAATTATTTACGATAAACTTCTTTCTCAAAAATTTTTTGAAAAACAGCAAAATTAGGCGCACATTTTAAGGCGTTTTTTGATTGAAACGCGATAAGTGTGTGCAAAATAGTTTATCCTCTCCTATCGTTTCGAGCTTTTCACAAAAGCGAAGCCGAAAAGCGATCAGCTCGAATTTATCAACTTTTTTAATTTATGGGTGGTGCGGAGAACTCGCTATACCCACACTCCCAGAACAAGCGCCTTCGAGCATTGAGAAGTTTTAAAGCTCTAACTTTAGAAAAATTAGATTTATGCACAATTGAAGTGATGAAAGAAAATTTATTGCTTGCTTTCATCGAGATCAAACTCTATTTGCGAGTTAACCGACGGTTACTAATGTGATAATCGATTGTATTTATTTAAATTTCGAACGAATTATCATTCTACGTGAGATCAAAGGCCGCACCAGCGGCAAAAAAGTGTTTGACAAGCAGCGAACAAAGCGATAAAATATTTTCTCGTGTTAACTCAAGCAGTTGATTTCTCGTTTTGAACAAAATGAAAAAATTGCGAATCCATAGAAAGTTGAGAGCGGAGCGAATGAAGCGCGAGAGATAAACTCATCTAGTTTCGGATATCGATTGCATTGGCCACGGCTGGTGATGGAGCCACAAGTCGATCTGGTTTCTGAAGTTGATGTTGAGTGGAAGATTGCATGCAGCGAATGACTAACAGAACCGTTATTGGCAGCGAAACGAGCGAGTAGTGAAAGTGAACACTTTGCTCAGTGTGCATTTCTCTCTCTCTCTCTCTCTCACCTCTCAAATTGTTTTCGGAACGCAGCAGTTTCTTTGCTTTTCTACAAAACTTTTTTCATTTGTAAAGAATGTTTGACTTGATTAAAGTGAATCGAGTGCAGCGAAGTTTTTACTTGCAGAAGAAATGAATAAAAGTGATTATGGAATAAAAAATTTGCCGCTCTCTTCGGAGACCGGCTGCAGAAGAAGGACGAACTCGCCGGAATGCGGACCGAACACTTCCTCTGGAGTACTTTGGTTAATGTGCGCTCTGGCATTCGCGCTCTCCATATTCAGCTTTATTCGTATTTTTCAATTGGAAAATAGAATTATGCTATTAGAGTCGATGTGTGAAACGACTGACTTTAAGTTTGCATCAACGAACAGCGAGCACAATGACGAGCAGCGCTCCTCTTTAGTAAGAAAAAACTTGGCCATAAATCGTTCGCAAAAAGAAGCGAACGACGCGAAAAATACTGTTGATATGTCCACAATTGAGTTTCTCGTTAAAGAGGTAAGCGCAAAAGTTTCGCTTTCATTTTGCAAACTTCTCTCGTTTGCGAACGCAGCGAAAAAACTTTTTCGCGTCGAATAGATTCGCAGCAAAGCTCGACTAGACTAATAATGACAAAATTGAAAAATCCTCTTTTCTTTTCGCTGCTTGTTAACTATTATCTTGTTGCGTTTTTTGCCTTTTGTAAATTTGTCTAACTTTTCTGAAACATTGAAATCGAATTTAACAATCAAATGGACTTGAGAGATTTGCAACGCTATTTGCTGTTCTTCTCATACATTGTTTTAATGTGAATTCTTACGCCGAATAAATCTCGCTACCACCATTTAGAAAGCTTTTAATGTCTATTTGTAATCTCTTCCTTGCAAGAATCAGAAAATAGCGAGATTTTGATAAAAGCTTATGAAAGTAAAATGACGCTAATGGTTTACATCGTTGTGAAAATAATTTGATTAACTAAAGTTTTATTATTAATATTTAAAAATTAACTCGAAAAAACTGTTTAAATTGCTTGTTCGTAATTAAATTTTTGCTATCGAACACACGAAGCAGCAAAAAAGTAGCGAAATTCTCTCAAATCGTAGATCGCGTTATCAAACGCAGCGAGCAATTTGTTTGATTACGCATTTTCTCACTCATAATTATCTTCGCTCGTGCAATCTTCAAACTGCACCATTGTAAAAGTTAATCTTTTCGCGCTTTAGCTGAAATGTACATAACTAGAGCAATTAATGCGAAGAGAATAATTACATTCAATCGCAGAGAAATCTTCTCATTTTTGGGGTTTCTATAAACAAAAAGACGAAAAATGGATCTTATGCTAATTGCCAAAGCTTACTTCTGTTTCCGTGGTTTTTACGCGAGACGCTAATAGCTGCTCGCGTTTTGAACACTTGCGGTTCGGACACTCGCGCTTTAGACATTCGTCACTCGAATAACTCGTGAATCGGGCAATTAGAGAATCAGAGAACTCGCTCTTCGGAGAACTCGGAGAATCGGAGAACTCGGAGGACTAATTGATTGGATATTCGCGAATCGAACATTCTTGCTTTTATCACTCGTTTTTCGGATAATTCGTGCATCGGTTACTCGTGATTCGGTAACTCATTCTTCAGAACACTCATGCTTTGGTAACTCGTGTTTCGGACAACTCGCGGACGTCGGGCATATTAACGTTCAGCTTATATTCATTTAATCAATTCTTAAATTGTTCGAAATACTGATAAATTCCCTAATTTTTGTTTGCGTAAATTCGAACAATGGCAAGATTTCTGTGCGATTGAGTGTTTGTCGATGCTTTCAACTGTTCAATGCGAAGAGAATAATTAATAATTAACAGAGTAGACGAGCTCTTTCGCTCTTCATTTTAAGATAACGAACATTAATTCAATGCGTATTCTCTGTTTCTTTCGCTTGGCAGAGACTTCAAAAATATTTCTCAAGCATATCGAATAATCGTACGAAGCGAGAAGCGACGAGCGAATGCACCTGTCCACCGGGTAAGTGATACTCTTAAACCTATATACTCGCAATAAAATTTTTTTTTTTGATTCCGTAAAACGCGAGAGACACGATAGGCGAAATGCATATCAGAGTGTTCACTCGCGACTGGTTACGAGCCAGCGTTACGAAAAAGAAGAAACGTTTGCGAAAACATTTTTCACGCTTTTGTGAGGATGTATTCTATGCAAATGCTGTCTCAAACTTTAATCTTCGTGTGTCTTCGTGAAAGCAAAAGCTGCTCGCTCGCGAAAAGATACGAAGGTGAATTTGTGTCAATCGAAGCAAAGATGTATTGAATGACGAGCGAGGAGAGAAAGAGAGAGAAAGAGAGAGAGAAGTGAAACACATACACATTTTCGTTTGTTGACCGAAGACAAAATCTTTCATAATTTGGATGCTTTGAAAGTCATAGTACAGTGTTGCCTCAATACTTTTTCCACTCGTTTCGATAAAAAAATTCAATTCTTTTCATATTTTTATATTCAAGACACGAATAAAAAGAAAAACATTTTCTTGTTGTTTCGCACTGAAAGGTATTGCCACTACACAGCATTGCAAAGCCTTCTCCAACTTCATTGACTTACATCGATACACTAGAACACTTTAAAGTATTCACCAGAAGAGAGACTAATTTCGCTAAATGTGATTAATGTAGCTAGCGTGGAAGCAAACAAAATTCGCCTTTCTAACAATTTTTCTTCGTATTTATCTAGCTTTGTGTTGATTATCTCGTTCAGTTCGAGCGAAAAGCGGCCGGAAAATGTGCGCTTCGATTCAGTATCGCGGTTTACCCATGTAAAAAAGATGCGTTGCTGCTAAATTTATTTCGACAAAAAAAAACACGCAGCCCATTAATCAGAACTTGGATTTAGATTTATCGTTGCGATACAAAACAATGATATATTGACAATCTAATTACAATTCGGGTGAAGCGCTTCAAAATATGTGCTCATCTCACGTTTTCAATGCTTTTATCGCGTCAATTTTTTTTTATCGCAGCACTTTCTTTGTAAAGTAGCAATAATTACTTAATTCAATTGTGAATTTAATTGTCAATCGACCAAATACACTTTCGATTATGATGCTTCACTGTCGAGCCATCAAATCTATTTTATTTCAAATTCAATCTCTGAGTGCCTTTCTTCTCAACAGTTGCTTTTGTCAAAATTATCTTTTTGTGTGTTTTTGACAGATCGAAAAGCCTCGCTTCTCTTTTTTTAATTCACTTGTCATTTTTGCATAAAACTTGACGAATTTTAAATTACTTTAAATAAATAACTTACTTACGATAAATTTGATCCGCCTGTTTAAAAAAAACGTTTCACAATTTTTAAGCCATCTAGAAGTCAATTTTTACTCACCAATTTTATTTTAAGCAAAACATGAATCAATTTTTCTTTCTCTTTCTCTCTTTACTTAAGCGAAAATTTCAAACGCTAACATTTAAAGAAATAATTCATTCTTTAAACATTCTTTAAGCAATGAAACTATTGATTTATACTTCAATTTGTCTTGCTTTCTCTCGCCGATATTTAAGAGCTTATTTTCGAGTAATTTGTATAAATCATTTCTTGACGCGAACGAAAAGTTTCTTGATTTGTAATTGAATGCTTTCTTCGAGAAAAAAAACGCATTCGTATTTTAAAATTAAATCGAAAAGCAATTTGTTTTTGAGCATTTTTTAGTGGATTAAAAATTCAACATAATTTGTAGCGCAAAAACGACGGAGCGAGAGACGATCGTTTATTAGAAGACGAAGGCAAAAAATTGCGCGCAGTTTGCATTTGTGTTTTAAAAATATCGCTTTCGGCTGCTTTTTGACTTAGATTTTATTTGATAAACCAAAGCTTTTTAAGAAAATTACATTTATGAGAAGCCAGACACAAGATTTGTTCATCTCTCTTTTCTACTGTATTCGGCTAATTACAAGTCTCCTCGGCGTTTAAAGTTTCAACAATAATTTGCGAATCAAAGCGCTGATAAAGAGAAAAATGAAAGATGAAAGCGCAAGAAAGCTGGCTAAGAATGCTTTCCTTAATTTTGTTTACATTTGAAAAAGGCGAAAAAAGCAGTAAATCTAAAAACATGAGTCTCAGCTCAATTCAATTGCGTCGTGGATTGCATTACGCCATTCAAATCTCCTTTGGGATACGATGCTTGTCTTTTTTCATTTCTTTTTCGCTTCCCCTGCCTTTTACTCATAAAAATGTAGCATTCGAATCAATACGCTTTCTGCTCACACCATTCGTTTAATATAAAAGCTTTTAAGCTTTTTTCAATTACTCTTTTCTCTTTGAAAGTTCGCATTTAATTTGAGCCAATTTTAAATCTACTAACGAGTGACTGAGGCTTTAGAAGGTACACTGCTTTGCCTATGATTCCCTCATTAATTCATACGATTTCGTTCTATGTTTCACTTCTAGAAACGCATTGAACATTCATTTAAAATTTAAAATTGTTCGTTAAAATTAAATGAATGCAAGTTAAGTATAATTTGTAAATATCGTTTCATTCAGTCTATAATTCGTAATCTTAAATTGAAGCTGTCTCTCTCATTATTTTTGAGCGAAAGAATTCGAATATTATTAAAGTGACAAAAGAAAAATGTTTTAGGAGAGTTGCGTGCTCAATGTTTAGCGTTAACACCTTTCTCTTGTTACCGCTTGTTTCACGCAAATTGCATATTAGCCATGCTTTGCTTGACGAATGTACAAAATTAATTAACTTTGTACTCGTGTTCACTGTGTTGGACATCGAGTACGAAGCGAAACAATGAACTTCATTTAGTTTTTTTGCTTTTTTTGATTCGCTGCTCTCTGCTTACCTTTCACTAGCTCCGCGTTCGCCTTTCTTCCGAGAAAAGTTCTTGAAAGCAACGTTCGTTTTTGAAAATGAAAAAATGTTTTCAAAATATGTGCGCACAGTGAATACACGCTTTATAAATTCGCTGTTTTCTTTGTTTGAGAGGTGATCAAAAACAAATGTGAACGCGAAAAAATAAATATCATAAAAGAATTGCTTTCAAATTGAGCTGCGAATTTTCGAGTTGGATAAATGTGCGCTAATGCCTGGTTGCAGCGCAAATCAAATTTTCAAACGCTAATTATGTAAATTGTATATATGCAAATAAGCGGATTAACGAACTGTTCGCTTTACTTTCGCGAAAATCTTTATCTGCGAGCGAATGATGATCAAAACACAAAGTGCTCACAGTTTTAATTTCCAATTTTTGTCCACTTTTTTTCAAAAGATTAATTTAAATGATTTCAACGCTTTTTTTCTACTTTCAAATCGTACGCTTTTATCATCATTCGCTTTTATTTGGAATCAATTACATGGGTGAATGGCATGTTATTGAACTACTTATATTACCGCAAAGCACACGATCATCTTCGTTCAGTATCGTCTCCAAACAGTTCGCTTAGCGTCGCGTGGGCAAATCGCGATCGAAAACGCAATGTATCACACAAGTTTTAAATTGTCAATTAGACTGCAACTCGCTTGGGTTCGGTTTTAAATCCTTTTTTTCGAAAAAAAAGAAAACGGAAAAGGCTTAGTTTTAAGGCTGTTGGATTTGTGTTATGTAATTTTAAAATTGTTTTATCAGCGAACATTGCAGCTTCTTTGCTTCTTTCCTTTTATGGTTGAATTTAATAACTGGGTACTCGCCAAAAATAGCTCGAGTAAACTGCAATCAAACAGACGGCTTAATCCAAAGAAACTTGAGTTTACTTTTCTCTTCATTTTGCAAAAGTGGAAAGCTAATATAGAAGAAAGTGTATAAAAGAAACTTTTAAACAAACGAGACAAAGCGAGAATTTGATTACCGCAAAAATGCTTCGCCTTTTAATCAAACGCTTATTTAGTTAATTAAGCATGTTCTCGAATCATGCGAACAATTTTATTGAGGCTCAAAATTTAATTATAATCGCTGATTAAAGGTGTTGAACTTTCTGCTTTTCCATTGCTTTTCAACACCATCAACGTACATAATTTGAGAGGCTAAGATTTTCGCAAGTGATTAAATACTAATATTGAAAGTGTAAAATTCAAATTCGAAGCAAAAATTCGGCGCCGTGACTCGATATAGTGAAGCAAAGAGGTAGCAAGCTATTCTTCTATTGTTCGTATACTTTGGTTAAAGATATTTTAATGAGCAGATTTCTCTTTGCTTCCTGTTATTATTGTGAACGTAATTGAGAAATTTTCACTAAAATTCTATAATCGATGTTGACTTATTTCGATCAAATTGAAATTCTTCAATAGCGCAAAAATTTTTTATGTTCATATCGACTTCTAAAAATATTGTTATGCGAACTTTTCAAACTCTTTTCTTTTTGTAAATAAATTTTTTCTTACATCTTACGGGTTTTGCATTTTAGAGCAGCAATATCTGTCCAATTTCGATAAGCACACTTTCTTCTGATGCCTTATTTATTCAGATTCATATAAAATAAAAATCGAAAAATACAATTTATGTTTAAAATATGCAAAAAAAAGTAGTAAGAGCAAAGATTACCATTTCTAAATTTCGGAGCTCTGTCCATAAAAATTGTCCTTTGCTGCCATAAACATACAGCATAAACTGTAAAACTTTATTTTGAACTCAGTTGCACATGTAAATTTTCATTGTTCACCTACAAAAAAAAACTGTTTATAACTCATTATATTTATAACTTCATTAATTTACAATTTTAATTTCAAAAATCATTCATAAAAGTTAATATAAGAGATGTAAATTGTAAAGGAAGTTAAATTGTAATATAATCGGTTGAAGTGCTATTTCAAAAAATAATTTAATGAAAAGCAAAATACATTAATGCAAATTTTATACATCAATTAATGCATCCGAAATATTAAATTTGCTCCGTTCAAAATTTTATTTTTAAATTATTTTTCATAATATGGCGGCCAAATAGTTAAGTTAATAAATATTATTTTGGCGGCAAAAACTAAAGTTTTTTTTTCAAAATGAACTCAATCTAAATCAGAAAATGAACATCCCAATTTCAAACCTTAAAAAACTTTTTTGACACTCTTCGCTCTCATTTCGTGAAAAATATTTTGTCTTATAATTCATATTTTTCAAATTGGTTTTTTGAAGAACTCACTTAATCTCGCTTGCTTAATATTTATTACACTTTTGTGCAATTACTAAAGTTGATAAAGTAAAAATCTGAAAAACCTAATCAAAAATGCATAAATATCTAATCAAAAATTAAGAGGATTGCGATTGAATGTTTAAAACATGTGAAATATTGATCAAATTTTCTCATTATAAACACCGTGTTTTACGCTCAAAATACTAAACGACATGCAAAATGCATTTCGTTTTATCATTCGAAAATCGTAATGCTTTAGATTTCAACTACTTTTTAATATTTTATACTTCTCGTTTATTTATCTCATTTAAAGAGAATTTTGATAAATTTTTTCCTCGTCTTTTAATAGGAATAATTAAAATTTTTAGATAATTTTTAAACTTGCTCTAGAGACGCTCTTATCATCAAATTAGTTTTTAAGATTAAAAACCAACTTTTTCTAAAGTTCTCAGTTACGGGATGAATGTTAATCGAAAATTTAAAGATCTTATTTATGATTTTCAGTTTGCTTTTAATGTTTTTTTACGAGTTTTCTTTTTTCACGTAAAATATTCGAATTTATTGGTTTTTAAATTTTTTAATTAATTTTTCTTGTTTCTTCAAACTCACAAGTATCTAACGAACAGCTTCATATGTCTTTTCTCATCATTCGAGAGATTTTGAAGTGATTTCTTTTCAATGTTTACTCTTTGAATTTTTAAAGAATTCTTCTACAAAATTAAATTAATAATTGCTATTAATATTATTTCTTAAAGGCGCTTTAAAAAAGGCAAGAAAAAATGAAGCATCTCAAGCTTTTCTCGAGTAACTTTGCTCCTGAACTCTATATTCTCACTAAAAACTTCCAAAAAAACCATTCGGAGTAAAAAAGCGTGAAAAATCGCATTTGCGTTTTGTTTTGTAAAGTTTGAAGCGTTTACACTTAGCAAATAGATTTGAAACCGCGATTTTTTCACTGAAAACCCTAATTTTCGCATTATTTCAAGCGAAAAATGTATTTCACAGGTTCGAAGCACTTTCTTTTCGCAGCGAAGTGAATACACACATTCGACTTGTGTGTTGTTTCCGTACGCAAAAAGTAGGGAGCAACGCAGCAACATTTTTAACAGTGTTCACCACCAAAATTGCGCTCTTTGTTACATTGCTACAAAAATTGATTCGCGTAATCATACAATTAATCACTGTGTTAACAATGAATAGCCAAAAAAGAGGAAAATAATTGTTGAAAATAATTAAGTTCATTTTAAATGTCTGTAGAAAGCGATAAAGAAAAAATTCTATAAATTTTCGTGTTTAATTCGCATTAATCTCCTTGCTTCGAAACAAGTTAATTACTGTTGCGTTACATTTTATAATTGAATTTATCGATTGCATACGCTTAGTTTACTGTCTGTGTTATTTCTTTATCACTTTCTCTCTCCCTCTCATTTTGCTCTCTATTTCTCCTCCTCGCTTCTCTCATTTTCTTCTCTTTTTACTCTCTCCCTCTGTCCATTTCTCTCTCTTTCTTCTTTTCAAGATTTACAAATGACCAATGTCAGTTTATAAATGGCAAAAAAATGTCGATAAACTTTTTTTCTCGCTTCACTCTCAAAAACTTAGCGCAATAAAATTCAGTTTGCAAAGAAAACTGACGAAAAAAAGTGAGAAACAGACAGATTTTGCGGTTTCCACTATCTTACGCGTAATCATTTTTTTTTTCGACGAGCAAAGCCACAATTGCTTCAATGTTGTCTATAATTTCGAACCTCGTTAACGTATTGAAAGAGAAAGAGATAGAGAGCGAGCGAAAGGGTGCAAACGATAGCAGCTTGATACTTTTCTCTCTAAGTTTCTCCAAAAATGAAACTAATTTGCCGTTTTTCTAAGAAACAAGGTATAACTTTTATCTCGAAAGAAAAACTTTCTACGCATTCAATTTACAGCGTACATGGTAATTGAATGTTAAAAACAAAAAAAAAAGAGATCGCTTAAACATACAAAACTTATAAGGCGAGCGTCCTACTCAACTTAAAGCATAAAAGTAAATCTATAGCTAATAAACAAGCCGTCAAACGCTTATTTTATTTATTTGCTCACAAATTTCTTACTGTTTTCAAAACATGTTCAAAACGATTTCTGTTTTTTCTTTTTAATAAAGAATGAAATATTATTTCGTTATTTACTGCGCTTATTATTCAAAATGACACATTGCTCATATTTATTTTGCTCTTGGTAATAAATTTTCTTTCGGCCGCCTTGTTTTCTCTCAATTCGCCCGAATTTTTAAATTCTCTTCACTTTGTGCTTGTTTTTTTTTTCTTTTGCAATTTAATCGAATTTAACTTTTATATATCGTAAACAACCCTTCATGATACCTTTTTCTAACTCTTCGTTGAAAATCTTGATGCTTGAAAATTGATGTTTGTGTTCACTAAGTTGATCAGATTTTTAATGAACTCTCTAGATAACGAATGAGTATTATATTAGCTGTAACCTGACCTCATTTTCGACATAAAAAATATGCTTGAAATTATATACTTGTCTTAATGTCAAATAGATCAAACTTTGTAAATTTTGCGTAATCTAATTCGACAAACTTTACTATTTTTTAGCTCTTCTAATAAAATTAAGTAAAAAGCCATTTTATTTGCTTCCATTTGTTTTATCTATATTAAGCTTTTACGCCAAATAACAAAAATAAGTTTGAATCTTTTTGTGAGCGCAATTATTTTATCAAATTAATTTCGCTCGTAATCTGTTCTGAAATGAAAAAATAAATGATAAACTTTTCCAAATTTTCAATTCATTATTAAATAATTTTCATTTAAATTTTCTTCTAGTCGATGTCAAATTTTTAAATCTTTTTTTCATTCTTATCTTATTCTCTTTAAGTAAAAACAAAAGCAACGATTACTAGAAATATGTTTAAAAAGTTGACAGACATTCAATTAACATTTAAAATGCGAATCGTGTCACATAGATTTTATTAATGGCTGAAATATTTGTGCTCAACTTAACATAAGATAATAAAAATAAAAATTAATGTTACTTGGACTATAGGTTGAAAGTATTCACTAAATACTGCAATCATTGATTCTTGAGGATTATTGTAAAGGTCATGTTAGTAAAGCTTATAATCAAATCATAAATCTTAGCTTTTGATCGGACTCAAACTTTTTCCTCAATATTTTATTTATAATTTCACTTTGAATTTGATTTTCAATCGCTTTAAATTACATATAGTGATTATTGCACAGCATATTTGTTTTTTATTCGCAATAAGACTTTTAATTTATTATGCGTTATGCTGAGCGCAATTCCTAAAAAAAGAAATTTTTTCAAAATTCCTTTGAGGAATATTCGGAAAAGATCTCATTTTAAAAGTTTCAAATAGAAGAATGTCAATAAAGCATTTTAGTTTCAATTTTATATTTTGTACAAAATTAACTCAAAATTTTAAAAAACAACTTACAGATTAAATTTCAAAAATTTACATTTTGAAAAGCGTCACTCGTTAAAAAACGTTTTAATATCCCCTCTAGACACACTTATTTCGTTACAAATTTTTTCAATTTTTTTTTAATTAAGTTAGATCTTTAAGAGAATTCAAAATTCTTAGAAAAATTTTACTTTTCTAACTTATAGTTTAGACTCTAATCGAGTTTAGGTTGACTAACTTATTTATTTATGGATTCAGCCTTTCTTTCCAAAATTTTGAAAAAATTGCTTTGAGTTAAATTGTAGAAAATTAAATTAAAATATACACCCAAAAGTAATTTATATTATATTAATTAAATTAATATTTTTATTTCTCATTTATCTCCACATTTACTCTAATTAGCTTATTAAATTTGTTGAAAAGCTTGTTTAGCGATAACTGGCAGAAAATTTGTAATTCGTTAATTTAAACTTGTTTTTTTAAAACAAAATCATCAAAAACCTTTAAATTTTAATTTAATTATTTTTTGCTCCATCATAAAATTGAATTTTCTGAAAAACATACTTAAGGATAAAATTACATTCAAGCAACTTAATTACTCAAAAGAGCTTTGTCCATGTTTACTTTTTTGATTATGAACACGAACTAACACGATGAGATCTTAAGCTAGCGTTCAAGATCGCCATGAGTGTCACAAATTTTTACGAGCGCATGGCGACACATCAAGCAGGGAGACAAAAAATATGCAAAAACCACTGAACAAGCGTTTTCAAGCGTAAGACAAAATTTTTTGAAATGCAGAAAGGAATTGCAAAATTTAAAATTAAAATTAATGAGCATAGAAATTAGATTAAACCGTATTTAAAACGAATGAAAACATTTTTTTTTATCTCGCTTTGATTCTCTTGTTATTGAATCTTCAATGATTTTCAAATTTGGAATACTGAAATTTTTCACACTAAAAGCAAAAAAGGTGCTTTTGGTTCACTCGTGGCCATATTAATATGTAATCTTATCCATTGAAAATTCAAGTTTAAAATGGAAAAGATAGCCCGTTAATGTGGCTACGAGTTTACCTTTAAATTCATGAGCGCTTTTTTATTCCGAAGCGTGTACATTGTGTGTTTTCATTGTGAGTTTCGTGCGTCCGTCACTCGATCGTGAAGAACGAAACACGGGCGATTAAAGCGGGTACCTTGCGTGTTCCGTGCCTACCGTGTGCACAGTAAATTCTGTTTTGTAATCTTGAATGCATGTTGAGTAAAATTGGTTACAATGTTTCAGCAGCTCATAGTTTGCGCTCACCAACTCGCATTCAACTCGAAATGAGTTTGATTTTTTCTTTGTGTCTTACTCTCGCCATTAGGATAGTAATAAGAAACAGATAACAGCTTGATGTTTATTATTTTATTGAGCGAAAGTAATGAATGTGTTTTTCGGTGCTCACAAATCGGACCTTTACCTGGTCAGCTTGAAATACCATTAAAGTTATTTAATTATTAATTAAAAGAGGAAAGCGGATTAACAAATCGCTTAATTTCGTGCTGAGAGCATTAATAAAAGGATGAAAATCAAACGTACATAGTCAAAGTATGTTTGACTAAGTAAAAATCAAATCATTTAAAGTTCTAAAATGAACTAATGAGCACAAACAGTAAGATGATAAAATGTTTTCGCTAAATGTACTCAACAATCACATTCGAAGTTACAAGAAAAAAAATGTAAATTTTCTGTATTTGCAAATTAATGACATCATCATCATCGATATTTTTCAAGACTTAAACATATTCCTTTGCAAATGAAACGTTTCACCATTAAATAACAGCTGAAATTTCTCATTCGAGAATATTCAAATGATATGTAGCTTAAAAAATATGCGCTGTTAACATTCTCTTATTATTATTACGCTCATCTGTCAATTGTAGAATAATAAACTAGCGTAATTACAAGTTTTAAGTCGTAATTTTGTTTTTACTTATGAAAAATCCTATTTTAGATCATTTTCATAAAACTGCTATTTTCATTCGCCTCTATAAGTTCACACTTTTTACAAGATCGGAACAAAACTTCAGAACAGCACACGAATTTTGATTTTTGCTTTTATTCAATGAATTGAAAATGTATGAACAAACGATAGAATACGAGTTTTATTTTGACATTACAAAAATATGAAGTTATAAATATGTGATAAATTTAAAGCGAAAGCAAAACAAATCGTACCAAGTGTGAGTGGACCACTCGAGCGGCAAGCACTCGAAAAAATCGAAGTACTATGTTTGAACAAATGTTTATGCGTAATCATTTTTTACCTTTATGATAGTCGAATTGTTTGCGCTTTGCAAAGCCGACAAAAGATTATTGTCTAAGTATTCTTTATGCAATTTTATCTTCGCAGATTTACTGTTAGCTACAGCCATTATTTTAGTAAGTTTCATTGCGAGAAATAAATCTGAACCTAACTATACTCTGAAGAGCGTATCTTATGAAAAAACACTTTGTTCATTATTATTAAATTATTATTCATTGTTATTAAAAATGTGAAAGTTTATTTAAAATAATGTTTAAATATTACTCGATAAATATCGATGTACTAAAAATCGGAAAAATTATTGCATAAGCGTAGAAAATTGCTTTGCAAAAATGGCTCAAACTCATTTTACGGAACTTGTGTTTTTTGTTGAAAATTGTGACCAAATGATTCAAGTCAAGTTTTTGAATGATTTTACCAATCTCAGCAATTTTTTGTGTATCAAGAATAGTTAAAATCTTCAAATTGGAATTTTTAATACGCATTTACAGCGTCCGAATTCGACATTCGTCTTTCGACGTTTAAGATTTTCATTTTTTTGTTCAATTAGTAAGGTAAAGCTATGATAATTCGCCTATTTCATAACTAAAAATGAAGTTTTTTCCTTTTTTGCAACTGTATGCTGATTTAAAATGCAATTTTTCCCAAACTTCATTTTACTTCTCCCTTTTCACTTTTCAGGAAAAATACGATCTGTAAGCTATGTTTATTAAACTTTTTCCTGATAGAAGCTGTTAACTTTTCATAAAAATTTATGAAAGCGAGAAAAGTGTAACATTAACTGACAGTCGAAAATGAAGCGAGTTTTTGCTATTTTTCTTGAAAAAATGCAAATCGATTCTTTCGTTTCAAGTATTGTGAGTATCTAAAGTCAATTCTGAAAACTCTTGCCTGAAAAATTATTTTAAAATCCTTTGGTTTTATAAGATGCAACGATATATCTTACAAAATATAAGATAAACTACATGATAACGATTTTTTTATCGCTGAATCGCAATTTTAAGCTCTAGTGATTGCAATCATCTTTAAATGCATTTGTAAGTACAAACGATCAGACTTGGTGATAATATTTGTCGCTTGTTGTTTATTTTCGTTTCTGAAGCGAAAGCTCAAAAAACTTGCCTTGCGACAAACTTTTCTTCGCAACAATTTTATTTTTAACGCTTTACTTGGAACTCGGAATTTGTCAGATTCACTTGTGTTTGCCAATATTTAAAATGGAAAACTTTTCAAGCGACCTATAATCTCATGTGACGAAAACTTTTTTGCTGAGCATCGGCCACCTTACTCGAGGCATTGGCTTTTTTTACTCTCTTTGCGAACATTTCTGCCAACCGATTCTAATCGCAATAACTTCATAAGTTGCGGCTATTAATTGCTTGTTTCTTATTAACGCGCTTTGATTATTTATTGGAACATAGCCTCTTGCAGCAAATAAATCGTGTGTTGAATGATACACGAATTCGTTTTTTCGGTAATCGATCTGTTCGAGTCAGGCGCGAGTGCTGATTAATTTGGAGTTCGGTTTTACTAATTTGTTATAAACGGCGAAAACAAGCGATTTTATCACTCGACGGATAGTGCGAGAAAGCAATTAAGTATTAGTGTTTCGAGAAAAACGCTTGGTTTTAGTCAAGTTGTTGACAACCGAAACCTATATTAAATGACAACATTAAGTAATCGTTCATTTCTCTGACTCGTAACAGCTTTGAAATAGGAGCGTTTCGACGCAAAGCAAGCCTGAAACTCGATTATCCGTCTTCCATAGAGTAAAGTGAGTGTCTGTGTGTGTTTGCTTGTGTTTGCGCGGAGGGAATCGTTTTACCAGAATCTAGCAGCTTTTCATTTTGCTTCGTGTCAATTCAGTTATGATTTGCATCGAACAGGCCAAACAATTTTCGACGATACGATCGTCTCACATAAATCGCAATATTTCGCTGAACACATTTTCGTTCACTGCGTGAAAGGCGCTTTTTCGATGCGTGACTTTTGCAGTAACTGTGTTTTGGTGTTTTCGCGATAATCTCTCGCTGCGAAATTAGTTTACGATTTTTTTCGCCATTTACGGCCACACTTTTATTCGCTTCGTTAAACAAATCAAGCTTAATTCTTAATTGCAAAATGTGCGCTCGCCATCTCGCTCGCCACAGGAGACTGCTGCCGATCAGTTGCTCGTCAGTCGTGTTTGAGTGACCTGTTGATTTAAGTGCCCATTCTCAGCGTGTCCTTAGCATCCCGCAGGATTGCACATTTTCGCAATGCGCTTCTCGCTTATAATGCGTTCCTGTGTGTGTTCTATCTTCAATAGCTTATTATGGCATTGTTTAATGTAACGCACAAATGGCCCGTAAATTCTCTTCGAATAAAACGCGATGTGTATTACGTCGTATAGAAGCAGCTTATAATACATTAGAAATAATCTAATCTTCTTCTTGTTTTCAGCGTCGAAAGCGAAACACTAAAAGCAAACAAATAATAAAAATTTTTCGGCGACACTTTGAGATTATAAAAGCAACGAGACTAATTCACGTCCGCATTGTAAATGCGATAAAAGTTTGATGAGAGTAATTATTAATGAAGCGTGCGAGAGCGCCTTCGCTCAAAAAGCTCTAAATGAAAAAAACTTGTGATTAATTCATTTCACTACTTTTGAACTAGTGAATGAACATCACTTTCTTTGATTTCAAAACTCAATTGGTGTGAATATTTTCTCAAAACGCATTAAGCCACTTCAAAAACGTTGCTTTGCAATTTTCTCTCTCTCTCTCTCTCTCTCTTAACCACGCGAGAAGACCATGTCCTTCGAATTGAGCGAAGAAACGCTGTTCAAATCGTTTTTAAATGGAGGTGTAGCAGGATACACGGACACGAAACGAACGGATCGAAAATTGTAACTCATGTTTCGTTGAGTTGTAATTGAGTGAAATGTAGTTTGAAGTTGCGAGATGAAGATAAAATGAGAAAGCGATCGCGATTGCAGCGAACATCTTAAGCAATAATCGAAACTTCAATTTATTTTTAAAGAAATTCAAACTAAAGCTATTTATTGCTGCATCTATCAAACGTTTAAAGCGAAAAAGAAAAATTTCCTTTTGCTCGCCTAGTGCTTTATTAATTTTTAATTCTTAATTACGGCAAATTATTTTCATTGTTAGTTTAATTTGCAGACGGCATTGTTGAGTTGCGCTTTTTGATCACTTTTTAGGTTCTGATCATATCGTTTGAAAATAAATTTTGAACCGTCATTAACTATCACTTCTTTATCTCATAATTCTCATTATTTTCACGAGATTCACTATTTTAGCGAAAGTTACAACAGTTTAATTCGAGTTTTACAAATGTGATTTTAACTCATTATCGCGACAAATTGGTCCTCACCTTTAGAGCGAAACAAATAAAGTCGAATTATGTTTGAACGAAGTTGAAATTAAATTGAGCACCGATTTCATAATATATCGCGATTTAAATTCTCTTAAAATTCAGATTCGCGATTCAATTTTTTTGTGAGAATCCAAAAAAAAAAATTACGTTTGAAGTAGGGTCTCAAATTAGTCGACGTTTTTTATTCGTGAAATGAATAAAATGTTTTATTTACGTTGAATCGCAAGTAACGAATGAGTTTTCGACAAGAATTGCTCGAGTTTAATCAGCAAATTGTTACCACTCAACTGCACGAATAATTTAGTAGGAAAAAAATCCAATCAATTACCGTACAAAATGACATATTCACTCTGCCTCTCATTGTCGTCGGTTTTCATCTAATTGGCAGCGAGAAAGAGAGAGAGAGAGAGAGAGAGA
>NCKU01000842.1:0-32423 GCA_003675995.1 Dinothrombium tinctorium | reverse complement strand
ATTTCATTTGAAATTCCTGTTTTATTTTGAAATTAAAGTTATCTTGTGCATATTTTTGTGCATATTTTTGTGCATATTTGCATGCATATTTTGTAAAATTTTGTGCATGAGATTTACATTCTTGGTGATAACTTTCTCACTTTAATTTAGTATTTAGAATTCAAAATTTGAATAATTGCTTGAAAATGGTAAAAAAGGCGATTTTGGTCGCAATATCGGTTCTTTGCATTATTTTGACATTTAATGCTATAAATGTTGAAGCAACGCCAAGAAAAAAGCTACGTGGTCGTCGTTATTTCGATAGATTCGGTTATCCAACATTCAATGATCGTAGAATCATTCTTAATTTCAATCGTGGTATTGGTTCTTATCCTGTAAGAGGTTTTGGCCGTGGATAAGATTAAAAAGTAAACATGAGCAGAACAAATTTCTCTTACTAATTGTTTTTAAAATTAATAAATCTTATCCTTTAAATTCTAAAAACTTTTTAAATTAAATCAAACTAAAAATTCACATTCAATTTTCAATTTCAATTATTTTTATTAGTTACAAAAAAAAATTTACAATTCATTCATTCATTCATTCATTTAAATTCATAATTAAAAATTTAGTTCATAAGCTTCATATGATTCTGATTTGAATTTTGAAACATTTGCCATTTGGCATGATTTGGTGGAATTTTTGTGACTTTAGTAATTAGGTGCTATATTGTCAAATGTGATTTTTGGTGACAAAATTATAAAAAAAAAAACATTTATTACCTCATATACACGTTATATCGATACAGATTAAAGAATTTAAAAAATAATAATTTTGGTGTAGCATCAAAATCCATGGCCCTGAGATAAGCTTTTAATCAAATAAAAGTTTATTTCAATTGTGTCAATATAAATGCTCAAATGGCGAACACCTCACCGACAAATAAGATGATAAAAAATCAATGATTTTACACAACGTCTACATTTTTTCATACGAAATTCGATGGTTGCAAGTCTTGCAAATTTTTTCGTAAGTATCTTCCTCTTCATTGTAAATTTCTTCGCCGAACTCATGTTCGTGAGCTGAGGATTTCTTTTTGAACAAACTACTTCTGACCGACATTCGAAGTTCTTTCATCTGCTTCTCATATTGTTTCTCTTTGCGTAGATGTCTTCTCTGCAAACGTCGAATCCGCTCTTCTTCGAGCTGCTCCTCACTTTCCCACACCTGCAACGCTCGCTCTTCGATTTCTTCGCGCAAATATAATCGCATATCACCTTTCGCCATTGGATTTGGATTCTTCTTCACGATGTACCTGAGTTTAGGTTCTCTCAAATCTAAATCACAATCTTTTAGTAAATATTCATTTTTAGCGTCTGTTCTTGTGATTAGCGAATACTTGGGATCGCACTGCGCGCACTTATAACAAACGTTCACATCGAAATGCTGCTTAAGAATCGAGTTTCCAAATTCAGCGTTGCATTCATCGCATTTAAATGGCCCGTTGTTTGAAGCAACATTAGGAAAATCGAACTCAGCATCATCGTGCGTTTCGATCAAAAAGCCGCCACCAGAATCTTTACCAACTTTAAGCTCATCGTTCGCTCGCTTATTCAATTCATTCGTCGAAAGTTTCAATTGCTTTTTCTGTCGAATGAGCAGCGCTCGCTGTCGATTTCGTTCAATTCTCGCCTTTTGCTCGTCGCTTAATTTGCCGCTCTCCCCTCTCCTCTTTATGGTCGTTTGCGAGCTTTCCATGTTTCTGTTTCATTCGTCGGTAAACTGCTTCTATTATTTATTAAAATTTAATTAAAATTTGTTAAAAATTGATTCTTTTTGAAAATCATTTTGAATACAACGAAACAACGAGAACATGTGCTCGCAAAACGGCGGCTATCAGTAGTTTGTGGGAGCGGCTTTAAACAAAAGGCGGAATCATACTGTTGCTTGTATTTTCGGGTGTTTGGTCTTTCGATCTTTCAAAAGCGTCATTTTTAAAAGTTAATTTAAAGAAGGTTTTATTTTCAAAATATGGGTAAATTGAGAGTCGATTTGAAAAATGTTCACAAACATTAATCACTTTACACTTTTATCTCGAAAGTGTACAACTAGCTTCGATGCCTCAGTCGCATTTCACCACACGCTTGCAACTTTCTCCAACCGTCGTTCGCTCTTTCTATCGTTCGGTTTAAATTTAACGGGTAGCCGTCACCGAACATCACAATCAATTCTAAATCAGTGACAGTATCGTTACAGTTATTGCATGTATTTGCGTAATTTTTCCGCTAAACAACTGCGCCTTTCCAGACACAACAATTAATTGTTTTTATTTAAGCAAAAACCAATCATTTAAAACGCCTTTTACTTTTGCTTACAGTTAACTATGTTCTCGATGGAATTTAACAAATTCAATTTGTTTTCGCTCATCATTTCGTTATTATTTACATTCATTTTCGCTGACATTAAAGGTACGAATTGAGCGTTCGCAATCAAATGCGAGAAGTTTGATGATAATAATGCAATTAAATTGCGTTTCATTGATTAAGTTTATTACTTTTTCAGTATCAAACGAATGTAATGGCGTGAAATTAAGAGGAGAAACGAGTGGTGATTTCGGTGGTACAAATAACAAGATTAAAGAATCTTGCGCTTTCAATTTAAGCTCTATTCAAGCGCCTCAAATTTTAATCGCGTTTCGTAAAGTTGACATTGAGCCAAACGATAAAATTGTCATTTCAAGAGATGATAAACCAATATTCACACTTGATTCATCGGCATTAGATAAATCAAATGGTTAGTAGTAAAATTTATCAAACTTAATAATCTGCTAATTTCGGTTCAAACGCAGTTCCTTTACTATATATTTTGAAGCCTGGTATTATAATTGAAGTGTTTATCGATAAGAAATCAGGCAATCGTCCGCGTTCAGTTTGGGGTTTCTATACAGGCAAAAGTTCGTAAATTAACATTTCTGAGTTTTAATTCAATCTCTCACTACAAATTCTCAGCAAATCACAATTTTCGGGTGAATCCGGTCAGTGAAAAAGGAGAAATTCTTAGTCCGATTATTGAAGGAGGATTTGATGTCAACAGCGTTTACGTAAATTTGCATTTTAACATGAAGCATAAAGATCATTTATACTCTCTGTCTTTCCTTGATATAAATGGTCATCGCATAGCCAATCATCAAATTGCACTGAAAAAACAAGGCGAAAAAGACATGAAAAACTTGGACACAAGCAACGATTATATTGTTGGAAATGTGTTTGGTTTATCTCTTAATTTAAATGCAATGAATACGAACGATCGCATAGCAATTGCTTATCGTCGCATAAACGAACTTTGCAGCACCGAGATTAAACATCTCACTTCTTATACCGAATTCACTCAAAACTCATCAAATGTCGACGATGGAATACCATTCGAGTGCCTTTTTTTGATTCATTCTGCAGAAGGAAATTTAAATATTAAATTTACAAAGCTTGAACTTAAAGCTGATCATAGCTTAGAGATGAGGCACGGAGCCAGCTCAAAATCAGTATTAATCAAGGCGAGGCCAACCTTGAACGAAGCACTGGAATTTTCAAATAAATTGTTTGTTTCAATTAAAGGAATATCACCGATTCCTGAGTTTGAAATAATTTTTGATTGTGATAACTGCCAAAAACAAAGAGAAAGTGTTATTCTTGAAAAAAATGAACAAAATGTGAACCAAGTTTCAATATTATTCTGGTTAATAGGATCATTTTCTTCAGCTGGTGTAATTGCTATTGCTTTTCGCTACTATTCCATAAACTCCATTCCATTAATTACAATCCCTAAACTATCACTTCCATTCGAAAAAAGGAAAGATCTTGATTCTACTTTGTTAGAGAAAAAGCAAAATGAGAACAATTTGATTGATCTTGATTAAGTGAACATTTTCATTATAAAAGAAGTTATTAGCTTTGCATTTTGTTCTCCTTTGAATATATTTTCAAATATTGTGAGATAATCAAACAAATCCATCATTATAAAATTTAATCATATATCCAAATGCACTCTAATATATTCATGTTTAACTAAATGAAAATTTTGATTTCGAAAATTTTTTGTTTAAAATAAACAACTTTTGGTATCGCTGCCCATCTTTTTATAAAAGGCCGAATTCTGAATTATATCACGTGTTTCGAAAAACTACTTTTGAGTTTCATGGCCAGTTTTGAAATGTTTTAGAGAAAAAAATATGAAAATAATTATTGTAAAGGAAGCAATTTTTCTCTATATTTTAAGTTTTTACATAAATGTGGTAATTACAATTTACATTTTCAATTTACAACTTTGTGTTCACTAGTTAATCGCTCACTTTAATAAATTTTAACAGAAAAAGAATTTTTAGAATTTAGCGCCTAAAAATGCCTAAAAAATCAATCACAGTTTACTCTTGTTTTGAATACAATTAACGACGTCAGCGTAAACGTTTCCAGTTGAAGAAACCGCTTCGAACGCAGAAAGAAACGATTGCTTGTGATCCTGGCTTCTCAACTAGAATGAAAAAATAAATTTATCATCGATTGTGATTTCAATTTGTTTACTTCATCATAAAAAGTGCAACAAACAACCGAAAACAATTCCTTATCTTGGCTCTCGAATTTATCAATTCTTTGTTGAACGCAAGGAAATCTAACCGCGAAAATTCAATTAGTGCTAATCGAAGTGATTTTTGTTATACATACAAGCTTCGAATCCAAATGTTTGAAGAAGCACTTATTAAAAAGCAAGAAAGCGTCCAAATGGCTAAAGATAATGGCACTACTTGAGTAAAACTAGAAAGTGACAACACGACCCAGTCGTGAATGAGTGATTCTTTTGACTGCTGATGAAGATTGTTGAAAACCTTTTAAAACGACTTTTAGATCAGCAGAGGATCAAAAATAAGTCGGAGTACCTGAAATATTATATGCGCTAAATATTTACGATTTAATTGCTGACTGGAAAGGAATTCCATGATTATCTTGTTTAAAACATCTTGAGTGGGAAAAAAGTCGCAAAGTAAATAAGGAATGATTGAAGAGATAATTTCTGCTTCGCTCGGGATGCAAATTTTCAAACGATCGAAGATCACTCCGATTTTTTCCATAGCAGAAAGAAGTTCTTCGGTATTATTTGCTTCATCGTTTTCGTTATCGATTGACAAACCAACTACATGATGGATGAAAAGTGAATGGGGAGAAAGCGATTAAAATTACTCACAAACATAAAGTGATGTAAAAATAATTGAAAGAGCACCAATTGAATCTGACTTCGTAGAAGCGCATTTCATTTTATCAATCGCTGTTTTGATTATGGTTTCTGCGTCTTTAATTGCGAACACTTCGCAAACGAGAAGCCTCTCTAAGCCGTTTATTACTGTATGATAAACGTTGAAAGTCACAGTGTTCGAAACCAAAACTTTAAGTGAAAGCTAATGAAAAATGGAAGTCAGATTTGAAATTCAAATCTTTCAAATACTTGAAAAATTCTTTGAGCGAAGTCACTTTCAGCGAAATCGTCGACAAAATGTTCGATCAAATGAAAAGCAAACCTCCACATTAACGTGACATGTTCTTCATTGTGACTACTTGGGCTTTTGATTAAAAAAGAATAAGATACTAGAAGGTGGACAGAATAATTACTTACAGACTATCATCAGATAAATGCTTTAAAAGGTAATCGGAAATAATTGGAAGAAAAAGTGTCTCTTTGCCTCCATTCAAAATGTTTCGCTGTTCCAGAAGATACCAAAGACCGTAGAGTGTATTTAAACGAGTTGGAAGGAATGAGCTCTTCAAACTTATTTCGACACACTTTTTGCATTTATCAATAAGCTGTTCTTGATCAATGCATAATACTGCAGCTGCTTTACATACACCCAAAGATAAAAACTGTAAATGAATTTCGTCTTCAGATGCTGAGGCGATTCTAAAAAGTTCCAAAAACGTTTCAAGCATCCATTCGTATTGCTGTTTATCAAAAAATAAGTCCGAAAGATAAGCGATCGATCTACAAATTTCGACGAGAAGAGGAGCCTGAGTTTGTGGAGAGTTTATCAATTGGCCGTATAGTTCAAGTAAAAAGTATATGCAGGAGTTAATATCTATTTCAAGAGATTCCCGCATTTTTATGTTGTCGGTGACATAACTTGTTTCCATAGATTTTCCGACGGTTGAATTATGAATTGAAGATGAAGACGATGAGTCTGAAGATGATGGAGATGAATCAGTGGGGGATTGAGTTCCAATTTGTTTTCGCAAATATTCGATAGAAATTAAGCCAAATGTAAATGAACTTCTTCTGTGATTAAAACGAGTGCTACTCTCATACTTTTCGGCAATTAAACGTTTAATTTTAATAAGTTTATCACCGTATTTGGTGTGCAAAAATGCAACTGGTTTAGAATTTCGTACGTGAAGATAAGTGCTTCTTAAAGGATTACCAGCATCAGGAACTAGTAATGCTTGTAAAAGGAGAAAGGTTATCCCATTCACAGCCATACAGGCAGTTAATAATCTTTCATTTTGCTCATCAGTGGAAAGAGTAGATTCAGCCTGAATAATGGCAACCACACCGAACAAAGACATCCATATTTCCTCAAATTGTATTCGATTTGACCACCCAACTAATTTTATACGGAATATGAATTGATTTAACAAATCTCCATCTCTAAGTTGTTCTGATGGAATTGTTGAACAAATTGTGCCATAATCGCCGATAAAATTTGGAGACCAAATGTTTTGTTTCCAAACCAAAGGTGGAACCATTATGAAAGAGTTAACCAAAGTGAGACGTGAAAGCGATATGATTATATGATAGAAATAATCGCTTAATACCAACGGTAGTCCATGTAAAAAAGTTGCTCGATTACTTTCAAGAAAATAAACCAATTCAGCGACTCTTAAACATGCTTTATGACAATGCTTCCATTCGGGATTTGTCAACTCGGTTTCTTGAAATGTTTTCAGCTGACATATTTCTCGAAGTTCACCGCTATCTGAAATGTGAAGAAAATTATAAATGAGTGCGAATAATCAATGTTGACATACAATGTTGAACGATAGAAAAAATGGAAGCAATCACTGAACATTGAAAGGTAACATTTTCGCTGAGATTAAGCCTCTTCGTTAATACATCACTTCGGAAAAATGCATCGATCACAGTTAAATAAAGGCTTAGATACTCCATTGATCCTTTTTCGATTTCCCAATGCGCTAATTCAGCGTATAAAACGCCGATACGAAGCATAACTTTCAATGTGTCTCGGTTAAGCGCTATGCATTTAGAATTTTCTGCGTGCTTGATTATTGCAATATAAACTTGACTAAAGGACGACAACAATTCGCTGAAAGATTTGTCGTTAAAAAGATCGATCAATTTATCGCGATGTTTTGCTTCTTTCGGTGTAAGCACTTCGGAATGAGAGAGAAAAGGGTAATGATGTGGTGGAAGGTAATTTTGAATTTGATTCAAATAATCAAGAGCAGAAGTAATTGAAAACTTTAAAAGATTGTTGCGGGTTACAACAGCTGTAAATACGGAATTTTTCGCGTTCACAGTATCTTCTTGATCAATGCCAAATTCGCCTCCCATTTCAATAAACTCACTGAGAATATTTAAATCAAATTTCTTCTCAAACATAGAATTCAATTCTTCATAGCTCAACTTGATGAAAGTAGAAGCCAAATCTTTGTAATGAGATCGATGTTTACAAAAAGTCATCGTAGTAGATAAAAACCAATTTCGATCTGCATTGGGAAATTCTCGAAAGCTTTTCGGCAAAAGTGGGTGTGAATTTGAAGTTTGTTCAGAGCAAACTTGCTTGTATTTATTTAACGCGCGATAAAGAGACATTTCTTTACTTTTGTTTGAGAGTGTTATTAGCTTCTCAGTGTCTTCAATTGATAATTGAGATTGCATTTCTTCTAACGATTCTTGTTTTATCAGCGAATCTAATCTCTCAAGTGCCAGTTCAGTCGCCTGCAACTTAAGTGACACAAAACCTCGAGTGTTTGGATTCGTGATGATTTGTTCGATGAGAAGAGCAACCAAAGATCCCGATTGACTCGAGTGTGCAATTTTAACACAATTAAGTAAGCGTTTCAAAAACGAAACGTCGGCAAGATCGTCGCATCTAGCGTTGATGGCTTGTAAAAAGAGGCCACTTGACGCTTGATTTCTATGAACTGCATAAATAAAATCACGAATTGGTAACTCGTACGACCATTGTACTATATCTTTAATATTGTTGATAATCAACCAGGTCAATTGCTCAGCATCATTCATGTTTTCGCAAACGAAGTCGCATAACAATATCAAAGCTCCTCTCTTGATTATTTCGTAATTTACAGAGAGTAAATTATTAATATTTTTTGGTTTTAATAGATTCGATTTGCCAGGTTGACTTCCACTTCGAACCGGACTTGTGAAAGAGCTATTCGACCGTTTCACAAGTTTATACCAAAATTCATGCGTTCCATTATCGTCATATCCTAAAATCATCAAAATGTTACACCATTGAAGCGCCAATGTCGGTGAGAGCTGTTCTATAGCAGCAAAAGATGAATTGATCGCATCAATATCAATACTATTCTGCGGTTTCTTTATTAGGGTGGAAATGCATTTCGCTACATGACGAAAGGAACCGGATTGACACATGTGAGTTAAATATAGAAGAAAACAAGATAACTGCTGCTCGAGAAATCGATTTTGACTGCATGTATGTGGATTATAGAGTCCAGAGTTTTTCTTGTATTGATTAATGGAAAGTTGAATGATGTTTAATAAGAAATCAGCAAAAATCTTCTCAGCATTAACACCCGATGAAAATGCATTTTCATTAATTTGCAACATTTGAAAAGTCAAGTGACTATCTAATTTTCCAACTCCGAAGAGGCCTGATTGCAAAGAAGAACGATGTAACTCTTCAAGGCGAGCTAGAACCACTTCTTCTTTCGCTTGCACAATGAGAACACGCAAAATAACCAGAATAGTAGAAAACCAGCGGTGAAATAAACAATCGTTTTCGGTCAAGTCGAATAACGAGTTCGAAAACAAAACGTTAAGCAGATAATCGACAGGACGAAATACGACAGGTGAAACAGTATCAAATAATTGATGTAAAATTTCCAAATCTTTAAATTCATCAATTATTATCTGCTGCTTGATTAAAAGTGGTAGAATTGCATCAATTACTTGACGTGAAATTTTCCTCCACTTTTCTTCGCTCTCTTTTCTACTTTGATTCACGATCATTACAAAAATTTCAATTACTCGTGGAAAATGTATCAACTTTAATAAGGTTGCAGTGATCACTTCACGTTGAGCTTCGAGTTCTTTGATTGAGTCAACCTTGCTTGGTCCCCTGTGTAAAAAGAGATCTTCAGCAAATGGAATCAATGCTGGTATCACACAATCGGTTGGAAGTTCACCACTTGCCATCAAATTGTCACACATTTGAATGATTTTAGGCACGCTGATAATTGGCTTTGAATGGTATCTTTCGTATGAGAGTAAAATTAAAAATTGAAATATTTGGTTGATCAAACGACTGACATTAACAATTTGTCCATTTTCAATAAATTCAAATTGTTTTAATACAAAACCAACAAATATTTGATCAGAATCAAGAAGACAATAGTTAACCCGAAGTTTAACGAGATGAGATAAAAGGCTTAAAACTTCACACTGAAGGTCCGTGTCACTAGTCATCGTGTACAATTTCAGAGCTTTTATCACGACTGGTTCAAACAAACGAATGTGGCTTGTTAACGCCATTTTCGAGCTTTGTGTTGGCGATGAATTGTTTTTGCTCGAAACTTTGTCCAAAATAGAAGCGAAACGTTTTTCCAAGTTTTTACGAAAAAAACAGTGCCAAGATGATGACTCGGCTGTCTCTGAAATAGCATTGAAACTGGTTGCTTGACCTGTGTGTGATTTCGATGAGTAGTATTGCGAGAACTGGGCGTAGGGCAAAGCGAAACACGTCTGATACAGGCCTGGACTTGGAGATGAAAACGCGTAATGACTAGAGGTTGAATTGAATGATGAACCACGATCACGTTCGTTTGTTGTCTCTGAATCGATCTCTAATTGTATGGTCAAAAGTGTGGCGAAGTTTGTACCAAATATGCATTTAAGTAATTGGCGAACACAAAAAACACTTGCAGACGGTTCGACTACTATGACGCTTTTTAAATATTCAAGCAGCTCTTCAGCGTACTTGCCAATGAATTTCAAAGTTCCAACCTCCAAAACTTGCGATAATACTTGTAGAACTGTTCCAAGAAATGATGAAAGCTTATTACGTGACATATCCATAGAGATTTTACTGCTGTAATGAATCGATTTCATTGTATCGTAAAGTCGATGCATTAAAGGATCGCTCGCGAAAGAATTTTGGCGTAATATGGTCTTCTTAGTTCGCTCTTTTTCCTTCTCGTTTCCAGATTTCTTTGTTTCATTTTTATCGGCTTCATTTTTTGATGCTTTTCTACGAATCGGACTTAAAGATGTGTTTGAAAGCGATTGAATAACTGGCGTCTTTGATGAACCGCTTGATCCTAAACTAGAATTCGATGGAAATGGATTCGTCTCTTCAATAACATTGGCATAAAGATTTAATAATTTGAGCAGATGCGCTGTTAGAGACTCGAGAATGGTCACCAACTGACTAGCATCTTTGCTTATCAGGCCCCAATCAAGATCACACTCGTTTGAATAATTACCGCGTGCAACACTGCTCTTTAAACTTTGATAACATAAACCAGAAATTAAATTTCCGATTAAGTGTAAAGAAGTTTGATGAGCAGTTAGATCAAGAAGAACTGTTGAATTAGTAGCAGTAAGTGAAAGTAAAAACTTAATAAAAGATAGGCAATTGGAAACAGAGTTCAGATCACAGCACCAAGCGTCAGGAAATTTCGTAACAATGTAGACATCGGAGAGTTCGGAAAGAGCGCTGCAAACGCCGTATAAAGCGTATTTGTTGTCGATGTGCGACATTATATACTTCATCAACAGAGTTACAATATTTTTTAAGTTGCTATTGATTGATGTGCTGTAATCAACAGTGTTTTCTTTGTCAACGAATGGAAAGGCAAAGTTGTAACTTGGAGGAAGCACATAAGGTGGAAACAAGCTTAAGGTATTTTGAGTCCACGAAATATCAGTTGAAAAATGTTTCAAAGTTTTAGAAATCATATTGGCGGCTACAGCAGTAACAGCATCAGAACATGATTCTTTTTCCGGAATGAACATATTTTTGACTAATCTGAAATTAAAAACGGAATTAATATTTACAAAGTTATTCTGTTTATTATTTGAAGACAAACCTTGTTAAAGAATTTGCTGCTGCTTGTCTTACTCTGTGATCATCATCTGAAAGCAGGCTGAGGAATAGCTTTTCCGATATCGTGTTTTGATAACCTTTTAAGATCCAAGGATCATTGTACAAATTAGTCGAAAGAGACTTTTCTAAGTAACAAATTACAGCGAAGGGAAGTTTGGAGATGAGTTCAAGAACTTCAACCTTTTCGAAGAGGGAAATTTAAGTGCTTTTTAACGTATTATAATTGTCTACCTTAACAAGCCAATAGTTATGATTTTTCAAAGAAACTAATTTGTAAATAGTGCCGAGGGAAATATTATTTAGAGCTTCATTTGAATGGATTATGGAAATGAGGCAAGTTTGAAGAGCAATGAGTCCATGTCGAATACAGACCGATGAGTTCTCGGCGTCGAAAACAATACCAAGAAGATGAGTACAAATTAGATCCTCTAGAGTAGGTGCTTCAGCGAATGATGTAACAGAACAGTGCTTCAACAGAAAATCGTTGTAACTTGGAAATGCAGACAACACTTGACTTGTGAAGTTTCCAATAAGAACAGCTACTTGTCCTCGTAAATGGGGATCAGGATGAGATGAATACAGCACTACATCCCAGACCTTTTGAACTGATTCTGAAAATGTAAGTGAATTTATCAATTAAAAAATAATTTTCTTACCATTATTCTGTGTATCCATATGCAGGTCAATAACGAAACTTTCAGGATGATATCGAAATATATTAGCGAGACAGGAGAGAACCAATGATTTCACACTAACTCTTATTGATTTATCCGAAACTAAACCTCCTTTGGTTCCAGTCAACAAAAAATGTGAGCATAACAAACGGGTGCAATACTCCAACGTGCAGCTACTATCCAAAAAATCACCAATATTAAGAACCTACAAGAAATAAAATTAATTTTGTGCAATTATAAATTTTTTGATAAAGCGACAAACTTTAAAATTTTCAGTTTCCAAACTTAAAGAAGGAGTCGATGGTGAAAAACAGCCGTCAGATAGGTTTTCTTCGCTCTCCACATACGTTAATTTATTTAAGTTAAATTTTTGGCTTTTGAATTTAATAGGAGTTCCGTAACTAAGTGGAGCATGAGAATTAAAAGCTGTAGGGATGTTTTCAAAACTTCCAGCATTTGAATGGTTCGACATTATATCGTTATCACTGGCAACAGATGATGGTGTTTCAGCGCTTTTTGAATTATCGATAATATCTCCTTTAAACGTCAAATTGATAGACTTGGAATTGGATAGCGATTTAATCACTAATTCCTCTTCGTCTTCAAGAGCTGCTACATTATCAGTTGAGCTACACATTGAGGCATTTAATTTAATATTTTTCTGGGAAACGCATGGCGACGAAGGTATAGACGAACGAATCATATCACCTAATCTTGATTTGTCAATACCTCGTGAATCAAGCAAAAATGGAAGCACTAACTTCGGTGGAGTTTTTAATAACTGGTGCAATGCCTCCAAAGCTGACAATGTGACGCTGTGATCGTTAGTTGTTCGTAATGTATGCAATAAGAGTTCATACATTTGTAATAAATTTTCAACTAAATTATCCAATTCTTTAGCCAATGCTTCTTTTTGCTTGAGAGTCATTGAGAAATGTTTAAATGAAGAAGTCTCATCTTTCGGTTCAACATTTTGCAGTAATGGGACCAAATATTTAAAACATAAGAAAACTCCAGCTAATGTTGAGCATCTATGTTGTTCTTGCTGAATGGCTGAAGGAACAGCCACGTTAGGGGCGTTATTCACAAGTTTTAAGAGTGAAGTCAAAAGCCAGGAATAGAAAATAGTTGGCTTTTTGGAATACTGGCAAATTGAAACCAGGGATATAGTTGCTGTTCGCCGAACACTTGCCATAGTGTATTGTAAGTTAGGAATAAATGATTCCATCAATAATTTAGTTTCACCATCGGTTGCATAACGGCCAAATACACGCATCAACTTAATCATAGAAATGCCCAATGTTTCTTGAATTGAATCCTCTTCTGTTCGTTGACTGATCTTCATTAAACAAGGCAGTAAATTAGTAAAATAAGGTCTACATTTTGTGGGGCGAATAAGATAACAGAGATCGGCAAAACGACTGAGTGAAGCTCGAATACTGCGACTTGAACCATTCTTTTTAATCTCTTTGTAAAGCTCGACTTCAATTCTTCCCAATTGCGTGTCGATTAACGACTTAATCGTTTTGTTTAAACATTCGTTTGCAGCTAAACGCACGTCAGAATCGTTGTCATCGCAGCAAACTAAAAATGTTTCAATGGCAATGCCGAGAAATTTGTGAAAATCTTCGATTGTTCTTTAAATAAAACAAAAGAAAAAAAGAGTGAAAATCAGAGCAAATTAGTTATTTTCGTAGCGATTGAATAACACGCCTACCTCAGTTGAGGAGAGACGATGATTTCGGCGATCGTTGAGCAATGATTAATTTTATCTTTCTTCGTTAAAGAAGTTTCCTTTTTACTGTGATTTTCAAAGAGAGAGATAGAAGTGAGATTTATTCAAAAACATTGAGCAATGATTGAAAATAAAAATGAACGACGAGCGCTCACATGAATTTGGTTGAGACGACGGCCTCTTCGGGTTTGTCGACAGTGGTTTGCAAAACTTTCAACGCTTCGAAAGACTTCACCAATTTCTCTATCGAAGACATCTTTACCACCTGTTTATCCCACCGTTCTTTCAATCGTTCGAAGCGTGAAGCTGTGAAAAGAAGCGAACGCAATGTTTTAACATAATTTTTTCGTTCACTTTTCGAAGCGTTCGATTCTCAAAACGCGGACGTCCAAACCGAAGCCGGGAGCGTCACCGCCATGCAATCGTTTTCGCTTCGTTCAGCGCTTGTTTCGCATGTTTCGTAAATTTTCACTGATTTTACGATTTAAAAAATCAAATATAAACTCAGACAAAATGCGAATTTATCGAGTTTGCAATAACGTCAAAACATCGACGCATACATTTTTACAGCAAAAACTGCATCGATGAATTTGATAATTGGAAAAAAATCCGAACTCTCAAAATTTTTTAAATGCAATTTCCGATATCAAAAAGTTTGTAAAATTTTTTAAAAATGCTCGCTTCAAACGAAAGAAAATCAGCAAAAATGAAAAGAAAATTAAAATCTTAAGGAATGAAGAAAAGAGGAAAGCACGAACGAAGCCGTAATTAGTGCAGAGTCCACGCGTTTCGAATGCGTTATCGTTTTTCGAAGAGTTGTGATTTTTGTGAAGAAAACGCGAAAAAAACAATTATTTTCACTATAATTTCGAAGCGAACAGACGATTAATGCGCGATTTGTAATTTTAAATTGCAGACGACACACTTTATTTTTTGCTCGCTTTTTACTTTTTACTCAAGTTTTTGAAAACGAAAGCGAAAACTAAGAGTAATGTCATCGCATCACGAAGGTTCGTTCGTATTTTCTACTCTTATTCTCTCGCATTCATCTCTTCTTTCGTTTAACTCTTCTCTTATTTTTGCCATTCTTCTCTCGCTTCTTCACCCTTTGCTCTCTACTCTTGTCACTTGTATTCTGTGAATCATCGTTTTGTTTACTTCAATAAATACATTGTTTCGAGTGTTCACCACAAAATGGCTGTGTTTCGCTTTGATTTTCATAAACATGAACCGCAAATTGTTTGTTTGCTGTTTTCTCTTCGTTCACCTGATGTTCGCTTACAGTCTTCGTGCATTTCACCCTTTCAATACTCACTTTGCTTTGCTTCGTTTCTAGAAATCTTTAAACCGATCGCATTCGTAGTGTTTACTATTTCACCAAAAACAAAACGCTAATTTGTAATGAGATTAACTAATATTCTACTCTGCAGGTGTGAGCTGTGATTCTTGCGAAAAAAATAATTTCAGAGGTAAACGGTACAAGTGTTTGGTTTGCTTCGATTACGACCTCTGCTCGACCTGTTATGAATCGGGTGCGACCTCCTCTAGGCACACAAACGAACATCCGATGCAGTGCATATTGACCAGAAGCGATTGTGGTAAACACGTTCATTTCGAGTGCTTATCATTTTTACGAATGATTTCATTCGCAGAACTATTTTTCGGTGGCGAAGCGATAACTTCCGAAGCACCACAGTCATTTACATGTCCTTTTTGTGGTAAAATGGGTTTTACCGAAAATAGTTTACAAGAACACGTTACTGCAGAGCACGGAGATGCCTCTTCTGAAGTGGTAAACCATATTTGTTTACCTTATCTGTTATTCCAGATTTTAATAAACTCGAAGTCATTGATGTTTTCTACCTTAAGGTTTGCCCTATTTGCGCATCTCTTCCCGGCGGTGAACCAAATCACGTAACAGATGACTTCGCAACTCATCTTACATTGGAGCATCGCAACCCTCGTGAATTAATATCCTTTTCTTCGAATACTTTAATCAAAAATTTAAATTTTATTTTTTAAAATGTCCTCCTTAACTTAAATCATTTTTCTTGTACGAAGAACCTCAAAGCTCAGGACGAGGAAGACGAGTGCCGCATCCTAGCAGAGGAATGAATAGTGCTCGAGCAAGACGTACTCAAATGCATTTCAATACATCTTCAGGTTTATCTTCGTTATCTCCTGGACATCGAGAATCTATGGATCCAATCGCGGAATTACTATCGCAGCTCTCAGGCGTTCGACGTGCTGCGAATTTGGGTCAATCACATTCATCACAGTTACAACAGCTGCAAATGCAGTTACAATTTGAACGTCAGTCATCGACCTCGTCGAGACAATCGTTTGAAAGAGCGCCTATTGAACGCGTAACTAGAAGAAATCAACAAACACCGCAAAGTCAAAGCCATCAACAGTCGAACGCAACGCAGCCGGCTGTTAATGGTGGTCAAATTGGTCACGAAGTGTTAATGGAACCATCGCCTAGTCCTTCGACTTTAGTGGCTGCAGCATCGGCTGTTGCGAACGCAAACGTTCCGTCATTAAATTATGTTTCTTCGAATGCGACAAACTGTCAATTCTTACTTTCAACGTAAGTTCACGTCGACGTGTTTCTTTCATTTTCTTTCTTTTATTTTCTTGCATAAGATGTAACGAATCAAACCTTTCGGAAAATGAACAACAAGCCGTTGAAATACATAGGGCCGATCGCAGTCTATTAGTTCAAGAATTATTGTTACAGACGCTCTCCGATCGTTCTATAGAAGCGTTAAATCATTCGGAGCACGACGGTGACGAAGAAGAAGCGATCGATTTATGCGCTAAAGAAAACGATTTTTACCTAGGCTATGAAGTAAAAAGTGAAGGCGATGAAGAAGTAGATGAAATCCAGAATGAAACGGATTTAGTTACAGGCGTCAATCACTTAACGACGTCGAAAAATTTAAATGAAAATGAAAGACCAAAGCAATTGAAATCGATGCAAGCGTCGAATCTTGATCCGAATTTAAATCCGCACGTTGTAAATCACAAACAAGTGCTAAGGAATAGTACTCAGCAGCAGCAGCAACAAGGAAGACAAAGCAGAGGTCGAGCGAGTAACGCCAACACGCGCGCTAATAATGTTAATAGTATCGACAATAGTAACAATCGAAGTGTTCAACAACATGTAACACAACACGATTCAACTTCACCGCCATCGAGTTCGCAGCGAAGAAAAGTTTTGCGTCAACCAAATGAAAGCTCTCAACATTGACAACCACTAATAAAGAGCGACGCGTGTGTTTAAAAAAAAATTAAATGAAGAATGAATTTAAAAAATATATAATACCCGGTCTGCGCTCAATTTCTTCGAACTTTAATAATTTGAAATTTAGAAAACAAAAAATGTGAAAGTTGCCAACAATTTTATGTAAATAAAGCAAAGGCAATGCTTTTTGTTCAGGTCACGTAATTGCAATTTGTTTTTTCTTTTCATTGTGAATCAAAGAATCGGTGATTTTGCTGTTGCTGGTTGGAGATTTTTCTATTATACACAATGTATTTTATTTCCAAGCTTCTAACTTGTTTGTGGAGCTATTTAAAAAAGTTTTATATTATAATAAGAATATTTATCGTTTATGGATCGACAGAAATGATAGTAACTGTTTTCACCTGATTTCAAAAATTTCATAAAGCAAACATTATCAATTCTGATCTAATTTCGGCTTCAAACGTGCGATTTACGTGTAATTTATTAGTAATATAACTAAAGCGCAAAAAAATTATTGAGCAGTTTTCTACAAGTTGAATATTCACAAAGTTAGATTTTTAATTTTTTCTAACTAAATGTAACATTTAATCGAAAAAAACGTTTGTGTTCTCTGACAAATCGTTTTGCAAACAAGCTTAATCAATCAAATTTGATATTTAACTTGATTTTGTTTCTTCGAGATAACTTAGATTTGCGTAGGTGTCGGGAAACAGCCGCACAACGTACTAAATTGTTCGACCGTTCAGCAATCAAAGTTCTAATTCTGTCAAGTAAGTTGACATCATTTTGTTTCGTGAACAACCTATCGTTATCTGTCAACAATCGATTTAAAGAGCTTACCTCTTGCAATTCTTTGTCTAGACCAAATTGAAATGCCATGTTCAATGAGACTTTGTTGAAAAATTTCGCGATTAATTCATATTCATCCTGCAAAAAATATAAATGACTAATTATTCGAGCAAAATTGGGCCAAATTTCAAAATTCTTACCTTTTCTTTACATTTAATATCGAGAAAATGTTTTCCTAAACGTATGACTTTGCTAAACTCTGACGCATGAAAAGTTCGATTATAAAATTTGTTATAGAAAATATCAAAAGTGTTTATAGAAAGTTGATTTTCGGGCAAATCGTTCGGCAACAAATGGAATTTTCTAAAACCAATTTTAATAAGATGCAATTTTAAGTCGCAATGAAAATTTGAATTGTTATCGATGCATTCGATGAGGTGAAGTAAATTTTCGAAATTACCATTTACAATAGAAAACCACTGTTCGACTATGTTCTGGATGTTGAATGAAGATTGCTTGATAAGATTAAATACTTTGTCCATAATATTTGATATATACTCCCTCCAGTTCAAATTATTTTTCAGATTTTTCTCGAGAAGAAGAACAAAAAGAAGGGAAAGTAATTCCACACTCAATTCTGAATTTGAATTTTCAGTGAATTCAACAGTTTTACTGATGCATTCAAAAATGTATACCAATGATGAATGGTGTTGAAATGAGTCAGTGCGATCGATTGATTCAAATGAATTCAATTGAGCTTGGGTTTTTGATAATTGTTCCAAATATTTAAGATTTGTAGTTGTGATTTTTTTAAGTACAGAAATGTCAAGCCCAAAATCGAAAAGTAATTTTAAAAGATTGTCGAAAAATTTCGCTAAATCTATTTGGAAGCGACTTTTGGTTAGTTTAACTTTCAAAGCATTGGCGAGAGATTTGTCTTTAAGAAGAAATAGAAAGCGTAAACCTTTAAAGAATTGATTAAAATCAGAATAATTAAGAAAGATGGATAATGAAAGACTATCACTGTTGATGATATCACAAATTTCCTCAGTCGATGAATTTTTTTTTAAAGTTTTTAAGTAATTTGAAAAATTAAATATTTCTAATTGTAAACCAAGAAAATTCTCTGGTGTTATTTTACTTTCTTCCGCTTCATTAGCGTTTTGCACTGAGAAAGAAGAAACTCCTAATGTTGTATTCAACAACTGTTCTTCATCGTAGCTAGTTTGACTACTTTCTTCATCTAATATAATCGGTTCATATTTTTTGATTTCAATTTCTTTAAAAACCTTTTCCTCAATAAAATTTATTGGAGTATTTTCTTCTTCATGTGAATTTAAAGAATCATTACTTTGATGTTTACTTGCATTATTCAGAAAGATTTCTGAGTCTTTTAACAAATCATCATCTGAATCAGAATAATTATCTTCAAAATCATCGCTGTCATGTGTTTTTTCTTCGTTATCTTGACAACTTGGTAGATTAGACGGATAAGTAGACTTTATTTCACTAGCCAATTGAGCATCATTATTGAAATTTTTTGAACAACTTGCGATCATTTTAGAGTTATCATTTCGATTAACCCTAGCGAAATCATTTTTAGAAGTTTCGCACTTTACTGTAGGAATATTTTCTTCAACTGACTCCAGATTAATATTTTCCGCGGCTAATGAAGTCTTTTTGACTCGACTTTCAATTAAATCAGAGACGCAGTTTCGAGCAATATCGATTTCTTTAAGAGCTTCATAATTTACTTTCTCTTCTTTGTTGCTACTATCACTAACAACACGACTATCATAATTATTGTTACTTTTAGCATAATAAAAGTAAGGATAATAAAGATGATAAGGATTAGCAGAAGTTCCGTTGTTGTTACTTGATAATAGGAATGTTGCACCTGATCCAGCCTCTTTTGATACCATGCAATTTTCATTATTTAAAACAGTACTCTCATCGATATGCTCTTCTGATCTTCTTTCGAAAACAATAATGCAATCATCATCATAATCATCATCATGATCTGTTTCTCCGCAAGTATTCGTATTTGAATTTGCAAAAGATGGTGTTTTGTGTTTAATATGGTCATTTGCTGAAGGAAAACGATCTTTAATCTGTAAATTGTTGCTGAATAATTCCGAGGTTTCGTGATTGGTATTTTTTACACTCTTTGAACGATCAACACTTGACTCTTTTTCATATGAATTCGATTCTTTTCCATTCGTTTCGATGATAGAGATTTCATCGTCTTCATTTGTTTCCCGTTTAAATCTAACAGTTTGATTACCTTTAGTAAAAGATGTAAAGAAATTCATTTCAGTCAACTTCATCTGTTTTGAAGGACTGTGATAAGAAGAAGATTCTTCTTCTCCACTTCTCTTTAAATGAAGATCAACTTTAAACGGAGAACTCATTGTTTGCAATCGTGAAATCGTGAGAAAAAGCTCGAATAAATTCAAAATGATATCCTGACAGGAAGGAAGAGTAGAGTTAACATGAAAAGCGGGATCAAGTTTTAGCTAAAAAATCGAAGGAATTCAAGCGTAATTTTAGATGAAACAATGAGAAAGGCTTCTTTCTTTTTTTGAAACAATTGATTAAATGAACAGCAAACGAAAGAATTCGAAAGATGCATTGTTATAAACAATGCCGCTGTTAATACTAACTTAGCGTTAGTCGAACGCTCTTCGTTTTGCGCGGCGAGCAATGAATTGTTGAATCGTAATAGCGATCAGTGAAGAAATGTCGTAGAATCGAACGATGAGAACGGTGAAACAATTGAAAAGCGAGTGTCGATTTCAAAAACCAAACGCGAGTTTAGAATTTGCGAATCGAATAAAAATGGCGCCTTCCGCGAGCCGCCGTCTCGAGAACGATACAACAGCGACGACTCGTGGCGGAGCGAGGGGAAGCGAGCAGTTATTCAATGCGAAATGAAAATTCGTTGTTTACGTAAAGTGTGTATTGAAAAAATTTCGCACAAAAATTCTATTTCAATATTCAATTGAATTTCAATTCTTTTATTGTTCTTCAATTCGAATGAAACGCGCGAAGAAACAATTGTTTAACGATTCGTGTTTGTGTGTTAATGAAATGCGATTCGCGATGAATTCGAAGCAAATGACAATGTTTCGCAACGATTTACGCGATAATTCAATGGTGAACACAACAACAACACCAATGAGCGGCGGCAAAGAGAAGAACGGTAAACGTTCGAAACGCAATAAAGAATGCTTCGCGAATAATTATATTAACAGTGGTAAATCAATGAGCCTCAATCAAGGCAAAAATGGCAACAATCATTACACAAATAACAACAATGCAATCATTGCTGCCGCAATGAACACTCCTCGCAGCCATTATTACAGCGGCAATCAACACTTTCCTACCAACAAAACACCAAATGTGACGATTAACTACGGCAACCAGCAACAAAGAGAGGCGAAAACGCCTTCAACAGGCAGTGCCATTCTCCATTCGCAGCAAACAAATTCAATCGCCGCTTCACCGTCACAATCTTTTTACGCTGGTGCCAAGTTTAGTGATCCTCCTGCACCCGCTTTGCTGCCGATGCCTCCAATCGATTGGATTCACAAATGATTGTCGATTTTGACAAAAAAAAAAGAAACTATATTCGAAATCAAAATCGAAAACTTATCTCATTTCGCAAATCATTCATTTGCAAATAGGTTCATCTCATTCATTGTTCTATTTTTTTCATCCGACTCTTCGCTATCTCCCTTTACACCGTTTACAACAATAGTTCCTAAATTTCTATTTAGTTGTTTTCAAGCAAATAAAAGTTGAAAATTTTTGTTTGTTTCTTTCTATTCAATGTTTTTTAGCATTCCTAAATCCCATCAATATTCTTTGGCCCTTCCTTCCTCCAATTCCTCCCTTCCCTTTCATCTCATCTTGGGTCCCTTGGGGACCCTCAAATTGTGTCGAAAAGGAGCGAATTAAATAAGCCTTTTTTGCACGGAATATAAAGCCGAATACAAACTTAATTTTGATTATTTTTGATTTCATTTGTTTTTTTCTTTGAGTTTGAACACACTCTTCGAAATAATTGTTTTTTGAAAAGACGATAACAATCAACTCTTATCGTTTTGTTTACCACTTTACAATATAATCTTTCTTTTTTTTACAGAAAAAAATTAACAAAAAATAAAAACTATGACATCGAATAACTTTTGTTACATTGACACTGACTGCTTGTCAATCTCGCAATTTCATCACCAAGCGTATTGATATTTTCCTATCGAAAAGAAAAATCAATCGCTTAAGAAACACTTACATTTACTCGCAACGTAACGATTGCGATGCAAGCAAGCAAAACAAATATGCATACTCACTCACCTTTAATGTTATGTTTTTAAGTAACGTATCTTCAAGAACTGCTTGAAGTTTCTTGTTTATTTCCAGCAGAAGATCAACAGTCATCGATGCATCCGATTGCGTGGACGAATAAAGCGATGCCATTATTCCAGCACCTTTTTTCGAGAGTTGTTTCTATATAATATTTTACAGCAAAATATGTGTGAATTGTTAAGTTTGAAAATGACAATAATCAGTAAATTTTTTTCTTAAGACACACGATGCATGGCATGAGTACACGGTAGACAAAAAATTTTTGCAAATTTTACCTTTGCGTTTTTTCCGTTCGGCTGCCGTTTATAAAAATTTTCACCTCTTAGCAATTTGATTATGACAAAAATGTAAGATGTACTTACCTTATTCTCATCCATCTTGTTCGTAGTCAAAGCGCCTGTTTCTTCGCGAAGAATATAATATTGGATTAATTTTGTTTTCTTCTTCATTTCCTCTAGCAATTGGTGATTATGTTCTTCGAGAAAATCAATTTTTTCCTGTCGCTTCGCTAACGTTTTTTGTAATTTTATAAATTTATAAATTAACATTTGCTTATCTAATTGCGGTAAAGTGTCTGCGACCAGTTCGAACGCTTTTGGTATAATACCGATTTCTTGCTGAATGGCGGCAACGGTATTATTTGGAGGACTTCCATTGGGTTGTTGAACCGATGCCTCCAAAGAAGTCGAAGAACTAGTTCTCGAGCCCATACTCACCGATTCGGAATTCTGTTGTCCATGACTTTCGTAACCTTCTACGCGTTTTTTCATCAATAAAAGTTCTTTGTTTAATTCTTTAACGCTATTTATGTGTCTCTTTTTCATCACTTTATTCTCGTTTTCAACTTCATCGACGCGAGAACGAAGATCTTCGATAAGTTTGGTTTTTTCGGCTACTTTACGCGCCAAAAGATTCACTTCGTTTTGGTATTTTTCCTGAGCAGAGATCAACTCTTTTCGCAGTTTCTCACACTCTTCCTCTTCTTCTTTACTTTTTTTGGCATATCTATTCACTTCATCTTGAAGCGTTGCACACTTTTGCTCTAATATATTATGCTCAGACTGTAAATTTACTGTTTTCGCTGTTAAACGTTCAGTGAATTCTAATAATTCGCCTTCTTTATGTCGACAAATTTCCATTTCACTTAAGAGTTCAGTGTTCGCTTCTTTTAATCTGTTCAATTCTTTTTGCATTGCAGAATTAATTTCTTTCTCTCGGTCTAAAGATACTTTCACTTCTTCTAAATTGCTCAACTTTTGATTGTAATCCATAATTTCTGAACGCAATTCATTTAATGTTTCCTTTAACTTGCTGACGGTAACTTCGTGATCAAGTCTTTCACGTTCCAGACTTTGCACTTTTACTGTCAATGCATGATTCTCCTTCTCGTATTCTGCAAATTTTTTCAAGGCAGTTTCAGATTCTGGCGGTTCTGTGGACGAGGCCTCGCTGCCAAGTTCACTACTTGTATCGTTGTTGCATTCGTTATTTACTCGCTCAACCTTGTGTTCGTACACCTCACTTCTCAACTGCTCATTTTCTGCCTTTAAATCTTCAATGCGTTTCAATGCACAGTCAAGTTTATGGCGAGTAGATGCGTGTGAATCATATTCTTCCTTCAATTTAATCTGGCAGTGCTTCCATTTGCTGTCTCTGTCTTTCACCTCATCTTTCATTTTTTCAATTTCTTTTTGAAGAACAGCGCAATCAGCTAATTTTTTATCCAAGGACGACATCAATGAACTTTTATCTGTGCTCAGCCCTTTGATTCTAATTTGTAAAGACTCTTTATCTTTCAAAGAATCTCTTAGCTTTTTTTCGAGTTCCTCTTTGTTTTTCTTTAAGATTATAACTTCTTTTTCACTTTTTGCATATTTAACAACCATTGATTCCAGATCTTTGCGCGAAGATTCTGCTTGTTTAATTGCTCGCTCCAATCTAACATTCGATTGCGATTTAACCTCATTTACAGTCAGCGAAAATTCTTCCTCCTGTTTTTGTAGTTTCGTCCTCAACGCTTCGATCTCATTCGACAATTCATTCTTTTCGCGTTGTAATCCGCAAAGCTTCTGCTCGTAGCGTTCTTCGATCACTTTCAAATTAAGATTCAAACCATTGCTAATCTTAGTGATTGCAGCATTTGTCGCGAATTTATCATCTAATTTATTGAGATTTTCGAGCGAAACGCTAATAGGCGTTCCCAACGGTGTCGATCCCATTGAAAACATCTCTTGACTGGAAGAGGAGCGCGATTCATTAGAAGGCGATTTCGCTTCTTGTGTGGTTAAGATTTGATGCTGATTCATGCCGCATTCGTTCGTATTGCATTCGAGCAGTGAGACATCGTCGAATGCAGCTGCATTAACCACTGAACACAAACGTCCGGATGCAGAGTCGCCTTCAATTGCACTTTGTTCGACATTCGCTTTCTCTTCGAACACGTCTTCACTTCTTACATCCATTCAAAAGCCGTTCGTTTCGAACCCAAACACATACACGACGTTCACCGCATCGCGCGAATGCTTCGCACGCGGCGAATTTTGCAAAACAGTGGCGAATGAAAAACGGATGAAAATGAGTTTCGTTCGCTTCGTTCGAATGCTCGGCAAAAGACCGAATTTTCGTTCGTTCGAAATTAAAGCAAAACAGCTGCTTTCCAATGCAACGAATTCTATAGTCGCGTACACGGCGCCATCTTTCTCCGCCGCTTTTCGAGAATATAGTTTTGACATAAATTTGTTTTGCGAAAAAAATTATTTTTCAAAATTTTTTAAGCTTTATTTGTTCAAAAATCGATATTTTCATTGAAAAAAAACGCGTGTTTTGTGTGTGTGCGGAAAAATGGCCGAAAAAGGCGAACGATGAGAGGCGAGTCGAGGGCGGTGCGCGAATGGAGAAACGTCATTGAGCTGTGGCGCCATCGATCGCCGTCGTCGCGGCATTGAGATGTCAGCACTAATCGCGAAGGCGAAGCGACGCTCGCGTCTCACTGTTCGCGAATAATGGCGAGCGTTGCGAACGACAGTCGAACAAAGAGCAAATCGAGTATTGTGCGTGTTTCGAACTGATCGGTCACTATTTCGTTCGCTGCTCTTTTATCCTCTGTTTCGCGATGTATAACGTGACACCGTTTACCGACGACAGCAATGAGCGAAAGGTGCGTATTATTTCGCTGTCCGACCGCGCGGACTGCAGTGCGAATTCCTCTCTTCTCCTTTCGTCTTTTGTGTTTTCTCCTCACTTTTTTCACTGATTTTTTTTTCTTCTTTTCAATCGCAGAGCGAAAGTCCGTCGCGTAAAAGGCGTCGTATTTCGGTGAACGCTTTACTCGACTCTCAGCACGGAGGCAACCTTTCGCCGCCCGTTCGCGAACGTACCGCGCACCATTCGACAAACGATCACCATTTGGCCGTCGAAAGAACGCTACGCGGCCGCGGCCGAAGCAGTGAAAACGTCTCTGGCCGTCGACACGCGTTGATGAATGGTGTGAACAGTTACAACGGCAATGGTAGTAATGGTGCTCCGCTAATCATCGATCGCTGCAACACACCGCGATCGCGAAAAAGTCCGATCGTTCGACGGTGTCGCGTGTATTCGCGCAACTCACCGCCACTTACTCCGATACAGCAAAACAACGGCTGCCATTCGAGCTCTTTGTCGGCCTATCCTCCGATATTCGCGACACAGTCTTCGATCGGTTCGTCGTGTATTCGCGATGAGCAGATGAATTTTGTCACCGCCAATGATCTCAACGCTTTACCTCTTCATCCGAGTGTGACTGGCATTTTGCCGAATAACAATCACCATCTGTACAATGGCTCTTTGTTTTCACCGAACGTCAACTCATCGAATATCGTGAACGGCATTCATTCGGGCGCGAGACCCCCGTCGAGACCTCAGCCACCGAATATGAATGTGGCAGCTCCTAGTGTATGTGTGTGTTGCGTTCATCAACTTCGCTTACCTCCAAACCCTCAGGTAATTTCGCATAATATCGCCTCTCTGCAATCGCTCTCAGCGTTTCCGCAAGTCTTATGCGATGCGTAGTCAACTATTGCACGTTTATTCATTTTTTTTTTCTGCGAAACACCGACGTTTGTGATATTGCATTCGTACGTTCGAGGGTCGAGCAGTTGTTAGGTGTTGCTGTTTGCTGCAGGCGTATGTTTTCGATCGCTTGTCATTAATTTTAAACTGTCTCTCGATTCGAACAAACAGATACCATCGTCCGGTGGCGGATACCCGCTTTTGAGCCCATTGGGTTCACGCCGCTTCTCTGCAAATGTACAACAAAGTGGTCATCTTTTGTCGCCAACTCTTACCTCAATCTCACGTCGTCCTCAATCAGCAGTTCATTTCGGCGAACCGCTCGCCGTTCATTCCCATGATCTGGACTCGGGACGCTATCAAAGAGCACATCCCAATCAAATTCCATTGAACATTGCAACACTAGCATATCATCAAATGCCTGCTCCTCAAGCCGTAGTTGCTCCGCGATCGCCCCTAATGCCATGCTCTCAGGCAAACAATCCTCTTGTCTTTAATAGCGACTCTATTCAAAACGCGTATCTCTGTTCCAACTATCCGAGACCGCGTCTCTCGCCCCCAATCCGCTCATTTAGGTGTGCGAATCGTCGCTGGCAGCGTTCCAATCTAGCCAACTCAGGTCCACCTTCGGTTGCCTCGCAGCCTTCGCAAACACCACACTTTTCAAGTATACCGACCGCACAGTTGTCGCCTTCTTCGCAAGGATACATGTTTCACGTACTCGCGGCGATGTTGGCCAATCCACAAATACCCGGTATGGTGCATGGTTACCCTCATATCGGTGCTGATTTCATCCGCAACTCGAATACTCCCGAATCCGAAAACTACGAAGCGCTGTTGAATCTGGCTGAGCGTCTGGGAGAAGCGAAACCCCGTGGTTTACAGAAGCGAGACATCGAACAGCTGCCTTCATATCGTTTCAACCTTGTCAACGTTCACGAATCCGATCAAGTTACATGTGTCGTGTGTATGTGCGACTTCGAAGCGCGACAATTGCTGCGTGTACTTCCTTGTTCACACGAATTTCACGCGCGCTGTGTTGACAAATGGCTCAAAGTGAGTAAACTTTTCCTTTTCCATATTAGAGATCGACAGATTTAAAAATAAAATCTGCTTCCGTCAAAATTCGCGTTCTTAAAAAAGTCCAAACAAAAAACAAATAATTTGATGATGCTGGATTATAAGCAAGTGATCGATCTCGTTTAGCACCTGATAAGTTAGGATAAGCTTTTGTTTTTACCGCGATTATAGGAAACATCATATTTGTGTTTATTTTGTCCTTCCTTCCTCAAATTTCCACTGTAACTCAGATCTATTGAAAGGATTTTTATAACTTTGTTTAAAAGTACGTGTTGGCCAAAAAAGATGATGCATTTATTCACAGGCCAATAAGCAATAAATTTATTGGTCGTTCAAGTTCTCATATTTACAGATTTTTCCTTTTCCTTTTAAGCGAAGCTATTCTTCAGAATTTCCAAAATAATTGAAAATTATAATTTAAAAGTGAATTGAAAAATTCTCTGTAATTTTCTAATTTATATCTTTTATACTTTCACTCTTCCATACGTGTCGGAATTTTTAAAAACAATTTTTTTCACTGGAGTTGATCAAATTTCCACTCCCGACAAACTTTTCCTCTCTACTCGCGTCACTCCTGCTTCCGCTACACTATCGGTCACATTCTAAATTCTTTAAAGATTCTTGTTGTAACAGTGTGTTTCTATTGTGCAACGATCCTGATTTTTACATTTAATTTTTTCGTATTCTTTCTTGAACAGACGAATCGAACCTGTCCCATATGCAGAGGCGATGCTACACCGAATAATGGCAGTGAATCCGAATGATGTCGGCTAAATACGCCGAATACAAGAATTTCTTATAATTCTCGAGACAAATGATGCAAAAAAAGTATTAAGAAAACGCTTCTCTTCGTTTCTCTTTTTGTTATTACAACAAATTACGTGTTTTCAAATTGTTTCTTTTTTATATTTGTTCATCATTTTTTAATTACGTACACAGTGTACTTAAATTACTCGTTAATTATTGTGGTTGTTTTCGTTTTCAATTTACTGAAGAAACACAACAAAGCATAACAAAGAATAGAAAAATTTTGAAAATATGAAGCGAAAATATTTTTGATCTATTTCTGAATTCGAAATGATTGTGGCGTGCAATTAATTGTGTACTTAAAGTACAGTGTTGTATTAACTTTTATATTCGCTTTTTAGATTTTAGACAAAAAAAAAATTGAAACAAATTCAAAAAAAGCAACAACAAGAAGCGAAACGATAAGCTCTGCTGTTATGTTTAACTCGCCTATTATTACTACTATTATTATTTACACCGCAAAGGCAAAACCAATCGAATTGTTTTATTATGATTATTGTAATTATTCGTCGAACTCGTTAACCATCTTTATTCGCACTAAAGAGGAATAAAATCTTTGAATCATGCTCGCTTTTGATCGATTTTCAACAGACAATTTTTTCGAATTAAATTCGATCACTGCTTTGTCAACAGAATTGAAATACGCAATACAACCGAGTCCACAAAAATTCTTCCGACGTTTGCGAATATTTCAAAAGCAACAATGGGAAGACTTTAATAAACTCGAATTCACCACATTTCCTTTTGTTAAAAGCGATGCAAGATTTTGTTTCTCTTCAGTGTCTTCGCCTATTTGATCTACCCTATGTTTTTAAACCCGAATTTTTTAAAGCCCGTGTCGAGAATCGATTGTTTTTGTGCTTTTTTATATGAATTCTCGCAAAAACAAGTGTATTTAAGAAATAAGAAAAAACGCTTTACGTCTCATCATTAATTATACACAACTTTGAAAATATTTTTTGCTTTCATTAAAAGACAAGTAAATGAAACCATTAACGAAATGTCCATAATTCATTTTTGTTTTCAATAAAAGTATAATTTAATTTAAGCAATTCTATTCTTGTCCGGGCAATCTTTAAGCGAACAACTGACTCTAAAAGTTAGCGAACAGCGCTTCAGATCAGGCCGGATACATGAAACCGGATGAAAATGAAAGGTGAGTAAAAATTGTTGTATTCACTTTACAATGTGTGGTGTGAGCGAATTCTTATTTAATACTTTTCGAGATTAAGAAATTACACAGACGATAAGATTTGAACGTTCACCATTGAGAGCATAAAAGAATGTACTGAAGTAGCGCGATCAATTTATTTATGCATTCATTCGCTTGCGCAAAATTTATAATCATCCATAATATTAAAGTCACATTGTTGCAATTAAATGCATTGAAATGCAACGCAAGAACGGAACTTAAAAATTTTTTTCTCGAGCTATTTTATTGTGCGCAGTCAGTGATTCGTTTCACACGTCTGTCTGCCTTTTGCGTTTTTCAGCAGCTTCATCGTTATTTTTACTTTTCATGCGATTGTTAACTAGAAACTGGTTATTAATTAAATACAAAAGGGTTGATCGCGTATTGTTCAGCATTGTTTACATTAATAAGTTAATTCAATTGAAATTTAAACCTTTCAACGATATTCTGCTTAGCAAATGCATAAAGAAAATGAGATGTGCGTAGGTGTGTTTTAAGCAATCAACTTACTATTGCCAAAAAATGCAAATAATTCATCGCGACATCATCGCAATAGCAGTAAAATTTGTAGATAATAAATGTAGCGATCAAATTGGATGCAAGCAATTTAGTGTCAAGTTTAAGTTTAATGAAATTCTATCTAATCACAATATAAAAAAACTTTTTCCATGATTTTTCTCATTTCACAAAGTGAATCGTCACAACTCGCTTTATTACCATAACTTTTGACACTTAGTTGAAGTTATTTCTTTCAAAATTCAATCGATTCATTGATTGGATGCGGACAATACAAAATTAATCAAAGTACGAACGGGTCTGCCAGCCATGCCTTTACCTAAATAAGGCACTTCATCTTTGTTCTCCATTACACCGGCAATATCCAAATGTAACCAATTTGGAATTGTAACAAACTCCTTTAAGAAAGCAGCTGCAACACAACTACCACCAGCGGGAAAGCCAGAAATATTATTTAAATCTGCCAACGGGGCGTCGGATATTTGTTTTGTGAATAAATTAAACACAGGTAATCGCCAAACACGATCGCCAGTTTTTGTGCCGCATTTTTGAAGCATATTGAAATGCTTAGTCGATGTTGTAAATACGCCAGTAGCAGAAGCTCCTAAAGCTATTGTCATGGCACCAGTGAGAGTTGCTACATCTAGTATTAATTCGGGATCGAACTTTTGAGCATAGCAAAGCGCGTCAGCCAACACCAATCGTCCTTCAGCATCAGTGTTGTCAACCTGAATGGTTTTGCCATTCATAGCAGTAACAACATCACTTGGTTTAGTTGCTTTGCCACTCGGTAAATTCTCGCAGAGAGGAGTCAATGCTGTAAACGATAAAAAGTCATGCGAAATAATTTGATAATTTTTATCACTTTACAAACCTATAACATTCACTTTGGCTTCCATTGCAGCTAATGTGATGACGGTTGAGACAACACATGCGGCGCCTTCCATATCAGCTCGCATGGCTCCCATTTTTGCTGAGGGTTTCAGTGAAATGCCACCGCTGTCAAAGCAAATACCCTTTCCAACCAAAACTATTGGCTTTGTGTTTGGCAGATTGTTGTAGTGCATTTCAAGAAACACAGGTGGTTCGTCCGATCCACGAGTGACACTTAAAAATGCGCCCATCTTTTGCGACTCAATCCATGCTTTGTCACGAACGTGTATTTCGATTTTATGCTTCTTACTTAAATCAGAAACCATTTCAGCAAATTTAGTAGGTGTGCAGTAATTCGCAGGCATTTCCGCTAATCTTCGAGCGATATTTTGTCCTTTAGCTGCAAGTTCTCCACGTTGCCATTTTTCTACGTTTTCGGCGTTTGCCTCAACAAGACCAGAGTTTAAAAGGTTAATAGTTACCGGTTTTTTCTTCGACGATTCTTGCTTCAGTTCATCGAAGTAATGTGCTGCTAAAACAGCTCCTTCAGCAGCCGCTTCAGCATCTTTGCAATCATCGACGTCAATGGTTACACTGGTGTTGAACAATTCACGAATTGATCGCAATCCTGAAGCAACGGCGGCGCGTACATTTTCGCGATTCTCTTCGACCTCTTCGTTTTCATTGTAACCGGCAGTCTCGGAACCCAATCCGATGAGTGAAACCACGTCGTAATCTGAACTCAAATCGTAATACAAACGACTTTTGCCTTTCTTTAAGGGACCAACGCTGAAAATGAATGCAAACAATGGATTCTTACATAATCATGAATAAATTAACACCTACACATCGACATATTTTTTCAATTTTCCGCCTGAGTTTTCATTCAACTTTTCGGCAGCTTTCGTGAACACAAAAGAACCATTTTCGCCATCTTTGTCGAAGACACCTAAAATCAACGCTTTCTTCTGCGAAAAGTGAAAAAGCACGTGTTACACTCATCGAAAAGTATAACATTCGTTGCGACTGACCATTGCGACAGAGAGTGATGAGGTGAAGCGAAGTGAGCGACGATTGCTGCTGCTCGCGAATTCGAACGCTGCGACTTGAGACAGTAACGAGAATCGAAAAAAAGCTCGACTGTTGACTCGAAGAATGGCTGTTTTTTGCAGCATTCGACTAGTTTTGCGCTATCTTCGTTCGCCTTTTATTCGCGTTCGCTTTCGAGCGCCAAATTCGATCGCTTTACGCCCACTTTTCTCTTATGAATTCAAATCATTTCAACGAATTCTCGTTGAAAATATGATTTTTTACAAAAAGTTAAGATAAACATGAAATAAATGAAAGCGATAAATGTTTTTAAAAAGCAAATAATGTCTTAACTTAGTTGAAGAAATCGAAAAACAATGAGATCGATTGAAAAGGCTTGATGATTACTCAGAACTGTCGTTTAACAAACAAACGATAACTCGTGAACTATTGTTACAAAACAAAACAAGTCACACTGAAATCACTTACTTTTGCACACGTTAATTCCACATTTGTAAAGTGAGTTTTGAAAAAATATTTGCTATTTTTTTATAAACAAAACATTTCACTTTGCGTTGAAATTCAACTGCTTGCAATCGCTTTTAAATATGATGAGAAAGCACGAAAAACTGTGCTCAATTTGCTTATCACTAGGGCTGGCAAAAATCGGCGAAGCCGAAAACTTAAACATTTGCCGAACAACATTAAATAAACATATTATC
>NCKU01000841.1:0-32446 GCA_003675995.1 Dinothrombium tinctorium | reverse complement strand
TCCATACATTGCTTCACTGATTCTATACATAGCGCGAGGATTATATTGACTATCTTTACTATTTATAAAATAAGTTGTAATATTTTACGTTGTGTATGAAAGCAAAATATAATAATGAGTTATTGAAGCAGATTTTTGGGATTGAATGAATGTTTTTAGATGCTAGAAGAACGAGGAACGCGTATTAGCATTAAACAAAAAACATGATCTTACTTAAAATTTATTAAAATTTTAATTTGTATTTCACTAAGAGCTTAAATGAAATAAATTTTGTTGTGTGTTGAAAAGATAATCGAAGATAAATCAAAATGAAAAACTCAAATTAATTGATTCTAATCGGCATTGATTAACGCGCAAACGACAGAAAATGCGAGAATTTAATTAATTCACCGTATTTAATTACGCGTCAATGCGAATGAAATGAACGCTTGAAAATAGCCAAAATGCTCGTATTGTAATACTCGTTTAATTCTCCAATTATAGAGTACAGAACATCATTGTAATGATCCTTAAAACACACACAGTGTAACGTAAATTACATACAATAAGTAACAATTAAATAATGGGATCACAGAAGACTTTCAGTGTGTGTTTCACTTTTTTTTCAATTGAAATTGTTGTTTTTTTACGCTTAATTTCGTGTACATAATTTAGAATTAGAATGATTCGTTAAAGATTAATAATAAATAACAAATTATTAATCGTTAATTTTTTCACTATCTATACAGGTGTCAATTAATTGACCATTATTTAAATAATGTACTTGCAAATATCTGCATTTGGGTTTTTGCTTCGATTTGTTTTTTCTTTTACGATTTGTGGACAATTTATTCTTTTAAAAAATTGGTTGTTAAGTTAAATGTCATCAAAGGGCCTGTTCCAGATGCAGATATCTCTGAGATTAATTTTTCATCGTTGAAAGCGTATTTCATTTTTAAATTAGTTTCTAATTATCAAATTTTTCAATTTAATTATTTTTTCACAACGCTTTTGACATCGAAAACTTTCGCATATGTATACAAATTCGGAAATTAAATAATGATGCAGCATTTGAAAAAAAACGCTTTAACAATTGAGAAATGCTAATGAAAAGTTCACTGCCATGGGACAAATATCCGAATGCAGGGGCTCTTTGCATCCGGATAAGGGTCTCATGTTTTTGTTGATCAATGTATAGCTTAAAACAAAGTGTAGCTGTCCTGAAACTTTCTATAGATTCATCTGATACTCGCTTTTTTAAAATTTTTTTGGACGAAATCAAAGAAATGTCACTCTGTGCCTGACAATGTTGACGTGTTTTGTCGACACCTGATTTGAATTGAATTTGTTTGTTTTGTCACTTGTTCTTTGCTGTTTCGCTGTTTGTCGTCTTCATCTGCGAATTAACAAGTGGTCACTTTTTTAGAATGGCTCCGAGGGACCGGCGACAGCGGTGAGCGACGATCCCGATTCTGATTCATTAATTGACATAGTCGGCTCGGTGAAACGCCGCTTAATTTTAGTTTTACTCTTCCTCAACATTGTTGCCTGTTTAGTTGTCGGCGTCGAAATAGTCGAGTGGAGCAAGCAGCAAATTGTGTGAAGAAGTAAACGATTTTTCAATAGAAAAGAATGAAAAGAGAAAATATTTCTTGTTAACAACTATTGCATTTTCTTGTTTTCACATTAAGTTTTTTGTAAAGCAGTGAAAAGTGAGATCCGCTTTCCACTTTTTTTTTGGAACCACGTTTGTTTTCACAATTTGTTTGTTTGTTTGTTTATTTGTTTGCTTCACATTGAAGGAAACGTTAAGTTTGATTGTTCATTTGGTCTGCGAAGCAAAGCGTGTGTCGAAAGCGTGTGCTATTTACCGCACACAATCTAAGAAGACAGTGAACGAAAAGATTTGAAAAGAACTGAAAAAAAGTTCAGCCGTCGAAAAAACGGTTAATTCACTAAACATTTGAATATCGCTGAAAAGAAGGGCAAAATGGAAATTTCTAACAAGCGTTACAAAAGAAAAGCGTCAGTCATTCGTCTGGACGCTCGCTTATAGACGATTTCTCTTGAAGTGCGATTGATGACCTTTCAATCGAGGACTTTTCAGTCGCCGTCAACACCGGCTCAGTGTTCCGTCGTTTCATTTTTGTTTTCCTAAGCATTGTCGCCTGAAGGGAAGGAGTTGGGAATACAGGAATGGTGCAAGTTTTTGATTAGATTGTCTGCCCTCACTCTGCAAAAAGCTTTTTTTTGCATGCATTTGCTTAAGACAAAGCAAATTTCAACACTAGTTAATTAAAAAAAAAAAATTACCTTCAACGCCGACTTCAAAACCACGACTTCTCCAGGAGTTTGAATCCATGGCTCGCCGTCTACTTGAACAGGCATTTCTGTATTAATTCTAATGCGTATCTGTAAGGATTTGTCACGATGAATCAATTTAAAATTAGCGACAAGTGACTTACATGTCCGCCTTGTGCTATTCTGATTGCACTACGCAGACCGCTCTGAATTTGGCCCATATGCACGATACCGGTTACACCGACTATCTCCAGCATTCCATCGTAATGCGTTGGTTTTGAAAATTGATCTTCTTTTTCGGGACCCCAAGGATTAGCACCTGATCCCCAACTTTTATGAGAAAACAAAAGTCAATGTGTCGAACGACGAAAAAAAAATTAAAAAACCTCAAAATATTAAGAATAATAATTCCTTCGAGTGGAGGAAGATTAACTACTTTTCCATCGACTTCGAGTCTTATTTCTTTATGCAAATCTTTCCACGATTTTCTTGAAACCATTTTTCTCAAACCCATTTTCACGTAAACTCCTTTATTGTGAAACCTTTTTTTATCATAATCAAAGTTTGTATTTAAAATATGAAAAACAAGTTCAATTTTACTGTACCTGCTGTTAAATTTGTCGGGATTTTCTTCTCTTGCATTGTGAAATCCGAGACATAAGTCAGCGTCGATTCCGATTCCAAAATAATTATTCATCACGTAAATCGCAGTGTTGTCTTCAGAAGTTGATCCCGAGCTGTTCGCAGGAAGACCGGGTTTATCTTCAGACTTGACCGCTTCGTCCGTGTGAAACACAACAGTCCAACGATCCAAACGAATTTCTTCCGCGTCGATAACGTCTTTGAGCACAGTTAAAGGATCTTCACCCCCTGTATAACCCGATCCCCACCTTAAAACACGAGCTAAGTCATTGCCAGTACCCAACGGAACAACAGCACAAGGTGGTGATTGGCACTCAGAATCTTGACCAACATTGTCTAAACATTGTAAAACCCACCCTACCGTACCGTCACCACCGCAAACTAAAATTTTATAATCCTTTACATGTCTAAATACATATAGCCTGCAAAGCAAACGATTAAGTTGCTGGCAAGAATGATTAATGCTTTACCCTGGAAGTGGTCCGCCATTTTCTAAATCGTAAACTTGATAAGGATTTAAAAGTTTTCTAAAAGAGGATATAAGTTCTAAACCTTGACAACCACCACTTTTTACATTAACGAAGACTAATAAAGGCTGAAAAGAATGCTCAAAATGAGCGGATTCAATGATTCAAAGAAGTGGTGATTACCCTAACGCCGGGTGGAATCATTTCGGCCACAATATTTGGCAAGAGAAGGACAAGAAGATTTTTATCGTCATAAGTTGCATCTCTTAACATGTAAAATGCTTTCACCGCGATATCTGCGTTGTCGTAAGTAATAATCAGAGATCCATACTCGTAATAAATAGGTCCCACTTGTCTATATTTGTATGCTGTCGAAAAAAGAAATTTCAAATTAATTTTTTGCATTTATTTTTACGAATTTACGTTTTCCGAGTACGTCGACTAGAATTTTTTCATATTGTCTTTGATTTAGATTCGGAGGTAAATTACCAACAAAAACGGCTACATTAGAACAATAAACTTCATCTTTTGTTTGAAGATAGAACCTAGTGTTTTCTTTTTGCTTAACAGACTCCTGAAATTGAAAAAAAGAAATGAAAATTGAAAATTAAAAAAAATCGAATTCACCCTTGCAACGTTTTTGATAATTTCCCAGGGACATTCTTGATTGTCCATTGTTCTTTCGTGAACAGCTATTCGATACAAAGTCATGAATTTTTTTTCGCTTGACAAGAGCTTATTAAACAAACCTCCTTTATCTAGCGAAACTTCAACAAGACGATGCCGGTTTATGTCTTTGGCGTCGAGACCAAATTCATTTAGCGCTGCAATCATCACATCATCAACACTGGTGTCGTTTGTGACGGGAATAACACGATAGGTGTCGTTAACGCTAGAGAAAAAAAAGTTTTAAGTCACAACGAAGCGAAAAAGAAAAGCTTCTTACTTTAACCTTCCTGGATAAACTCGAATTGTACCTTCATTCGGGTTCGGGGGTTTGAATCTAAAAAATATTGCGGGCCGCTTGCCTTCTCTTCTCAACAAACTTTGCACAGGCATAAAATCTGGGATTTCTCTTTCATTTGCATCTGAGGACAGAAAGGGAGAGAGAGAGAGAGAGATGATTAGAAAAGAAAAAAGATTTACTGTAACTAACCATAAAAATCAGTTATTATGTAATGTCTGGGGTCGTCGTGAATATGGAATGCTCTTAAAGCTGCACAAATGATCTGTTCTTTAGTCGCACTCCGCGATACGGTGATTGTCCGAAATGTTCGTCGCCTCATCGATGAATTGCCATCGTATACTTTTATGATTTCTGAATGAAAATGAAACTGAATAAATGCGATGCTTACAAAAAAAGCTAAACCTTCATCTTTATCTTTGTCTTTCGGAGATGGGTATTCATCAATATCTTTCTGTCGGCTTTGATCTTGTGCTGAAAACTCTTCAGATGCACTTCGAGCTAAAATAAAGAGTCAATGAGAAGTATTGCAATCATTGAAGAATAATAATTTTAATATTTGACAAATATTATCAAAATGAATGAAAGAAATGAAAACGTACGAGATCCGCTCTCTGTTTTTCTTTTGTTTTGTACGCCAATAATGGTCTCCAAAGGAACATCTGTCCGAGGAATGCTAACACAATACGGAGGTAACATTATACTCTGAACAACACCAAAATTGCATTCGGGGGAAAGATTTTTATAACAAATCGCGTGTGCCTTTAAATGGAAAGATTTTTCGAATTAAAAATTACTAGTTAAAGATTGCTTACCGTCCAACCGCACCATTCGCATCGCATACCAGCCAAGCACTCCGCTGACCAACATGTTTTCTTGCAATAATGACACTTAGAATTTGGAGGAAGGTTGCCTTCTCTCCAATGATGGTATTGTACAACTTTGGTCTTTTGGAGAGTTAGAATTTTTTAAAATACGATTTAAACGTTGGAAGAATAAAACATTCAAAAACTTTTATTTTAAATTTTCACTTGCTAAGCGAAAACTAATTTTAGAAACTTTTGATAAATTTCATTGATTGTTGTTTGAAAAAATTTCATATTCAAAAGAAAAATTCATGAGGCTTTGAAAAGAAATGATTTCATCGAACGCTTGTCTAAATTTTCAATTTATAGAATTTAAAATTAAAAGCTCACAATAACTTCGTTTATCATATTTTATGTGATTTAAAAAAAAACTAAATTTTAAATTTAATAATTTTATTCAAGTTTCAAAAATGAATTAAAAAATTTTCTTTGATTTTAAATTTTTGAAAAGTTTAACTTTTCATCATTGTTTATTGATTCCTGAAACTGATGCAATGTATTCATCATACATTCAAGTAGTTATCGCTTTCATTAAAGCATCTTTTCACGTAAAGTTTTAACGTAAAATAATCGCTTGTTTAATAAATTAATGTAAAAGCTTATTGCATAAATTTTTCAACTCAGTGCTCCATTGATCCCTTAAGGAATCAAGTGACTCCTCTTTTTCTTTTGAAACAAGTTTTTTAAACAGAAAATATAATCATTCTTGCTGAAATCATAAATAGTTGGCAGAAAATGAATGTTCAATAGCCTAAAAACAAAGGGCATATCAGCATTCAGCTCTAAAAAATTAAAATATTTATGTGAGCAAATTTAAAAACTTTGCAGCTCATCAATCATTAAATCGTTCATTTGAAAGATTTATTTTAAGTTCTTTGACTGGACTCATAATGAAGAAAATAAGAATTAGACTTTTGTGACAATTTTATTCGTCTAGCCTTCATGGCACACTTATCACTTACCAAGTCTTGATCGGGCACATAAGTGGCACACTCTTTGCAATCGGCGACACTAAAATCTTGGCATTCAAGATGAACACAATATTCACAAGTTTCACATCGAACCGCACTTGAATCTTCTATTCTCTTGCGACATACATTACAAAATTTTCTTTTTAAATGACCAACGTCCGTCCAGCAGTGAGGAACTGGATTCTAAACAGAAAAAAAAGAATAGTGAAATTTAAACAATTTGTCAATGTAAGCAAAAGAAAAATAATTACAACTTCTTAAAAAAAATAAATAATTTAAAAATTTAGTTCGTGCGTCAACAACCTACGAAAATAGATAATCTATTTAGTCTGCTGCCAGATAAACAAAAATAAAAAAAAAATTAAATTACTTTGAGAGTCGGATAAGCTACATTTTAATTTAAAAAACAAAAACGCAAATCAATCTCAATCAAATTTTGTAAATAAACAAATTAACAAACTCGTGTGTCAGAAGAATTTCCGTATTAATTTCCTTTCGCAAGAGAAAATATCAAAAAGATCGCTTTCAACTTTTTTTTCGAGCTATACTCAATTGTTTTAATTACCATTGGTAATTTTTTTTATACAAATCCTGCAGCAAAACAGATTTGTCACAATAAGCCTGATTAATTTGTATTGTATTGATTAGACTATAAAATATTGAATTCTAAATAATCAGATAGATAATATGATGAAGTTTTATTCATTTTTTTTGCAAAAGCGCAAAAAAACATCGATTTTCGGGAATAATAAGAGGAAAATCCCAAAATCTGCATCAATTTTAATCGCTTAACGTGGTAATTATTCAATCTTCAACTAAACAGCGTTCAATTTTTCATTAAAAAATTGAAAAGTTTTTTTTATGAATATTGATGGAGGAATGTCATTTCACAGAGTGTAACATATTCACATTAAAAATGAAACAATAGTTAAAAACCATTTGATAATTTCAATTAAATTAAAAGAAAGTAAAAACCAAATTCACAGACTGCATTCAGTTCAATAAGTTTCTCTTATGAAAAAGAATAAATTATCTTGGGCGCTTTTTAAACTCAAAACCTTACGAGCTTAGTGTTTATAACAGGAAAATTTAAAGAAGTTGCCTAAATATTTTCATCATCAGCATCTGTATTTATAAAGAAAGTAGGAAATTCTTCTATTGTGTCAATCCTTTTTTATTACTTCTGATTACCAAAATTATAAAATTTGATTGAAGTTTTTTTTATTTAAATAAATGATCAAACAGAAGCACTCGTAATCCCTTAGACTTTGCGTTTTTATAACTTTCGCATATTTGTATTCCATCATTTTCGTAATGATAATTTAAGCGATAAAATGCCGCAATTTTACACGTCTATTCGATGATTGCCTAATAAAATATTAACGCCACTAATGAGGTTGTAATATTTTTGCTTTTTTCTTTTTGGTGCTTTCATTAAGTAAAATAAAATAATTTTGTTTATGACTTTGCATTCGAACTGAAATGAAATAAAGAAAAGAAAATATTGAGACATGAGAATCATAAAGTTGGTTTCATTCTCAACTTTTAGCTCATAAACACTCGTGACCAGAAAATTCGCCCTGATAAGATAAGAAAAAATAAATGTTTCGAGCACAAATGTTTCAGTTTAAAAAGAGTGTGAAACATTCATTGCTTCATATTTTCACTTAGCATCTAAATCAAATGCTTTTTTGAGTTTTTCAAAACAATTTTAAAAAAATATGAATTAAGTAGGAGAAGAAAAAATTGTGAATTTAGATAGTTAGACTTTAGATTGTTGATGTGCTAATTCTAAAAGCTTTCAAAAATTAAATTTCAAAAGAAAAAATTCGTTTCAATTCAAAATCATTCATCTAACGCAAAAATCTCACTAATTTTGGTAATGAAGCAAAATGCGACCGCTTTTGTGAATATTTTCACAAATTTTAATGCTTCAAAAGTCAGCATTTTTATAACGTAGAAAATGGAAAACACGAACGCCGGTAAATACGACATGCTGCTGACAGCAAACAAATTTTGCACACATTGACTACGTTAATTTTTGCAAGCGTTTAGCAACTTTCGCATATTATAATACTAGTGTAAACGCATCATTTTCGGTGTCGGCTTAAAAATGAGATAAAAGAAGTGACATTTTTCAAGTTAAAGCGAAGAGATGAATGATAAACTTTTTTTTGTTCTCTCGGTTCGCTAATTTTTTCTGAAACTGCTGCTGCTCGTTTTCGTGTCAAAATTCGAAATGTTTTTCGAGCAGGAAAGCGATACAAAATTGGCGAACTTTTGCTTCTCAAATAATGCTTTCACCACACGATTGCATTTGTTTGTACAGTTTTTAAAATAGCAAACGAAAGAAAAAGAAAAGAAAAAAATTATAAACACAAGATGTGAAACGAATGTAGAGAGAAGCTTACTTTAATAACGTTCGAAGCTACTGTTGAACACGGTGAGACGACAGTCTTCAAGCATCTGTCGTGTACCACGAAATTGCACACTGAAATTAAAGAAATCAATTGTATCAATAAACATTCAATCAGCTAAACCAGAAGTGAAATTACACGCGTTGCTAATTAGTTTTTTTTTGTGCGTACATTTCTGCTTCGAAACGGCTTTTCTGCGAACGCGTTTCACTCGAATCAGAAATTTAAAGCCGCGTTTTTGAAATTATTTAATCAATAGCAACTCAATGAAAACCTATTTTTGCTGCCTTAATATAAATTTAACGAATTTAATCAACATACACATTTGAAAATAAAGAGAAGAATTAATAATAAACAAAATGAATATAAATTTAGAATAAAAATAAAAAATTAACAATTAAATTAAGCGTCGAACGTTTTTGAAACATTTTGAAAACGATTTGAAAAACGATTGGAGTGGAGAAATGAAGTCGAATTCGGTGTGAAAACTCGAGCTGCATAACATGAGAAACCAGCGTTCGTTCGTTTCGATTGTTAGCATTAATTGATCGCGAATTCACTGCACATTGACACCAATGAGAGCAAATCGGCTTCACGCGATTAATAGCGAAACGATGTGCTTGTATTCGAGATGCGAACCAAATTTGTAAATCGGATGAAAAGTGAGCGATTGCAGGGAAAACACTTTGCTGACAGCGAACGAGAATTTTGCAACACCGCAAAAACATAAGAAAAATACGAAATAATGCAAACGAAAAAAAGTGAAAAGCGAAAAACTAAACGAAGCACGAATGAAGAAGCGATACCTTCGCAGATGCATCCCTGTCCAATTAATCCCCAAAGCATATCTGCACAGTGATGACAATAAGTGGGTTTATGGAAGGTTTTTTTGGTGAAGTAATGTCCGTGTCCAAATTGGTCGTATTCCGGCACTGATTCCGTGGTGGGACTGGGATTGTTATCACTGGATTTAGCGGAGGCTCGCCCTCCGCTCGAAGCCATCGTGTTCCACTTTCGGAACAGGCCTCTTAACGCTTTGAAAGCCAGTAGAACAGTTCTAAATTGGTTTTCGCCATTTTTTTCGTAACATTACCTCAATATAAGCACTCGACTACGACTCGACGTCTGCGCGCGATGAAAATGCACTGCTTCGAGGCACCAGGAAGAGATGGAGGCGTGGATCCGCGGCACCGGACCTCTGTCCGTTCGATACCGTTTCGTTTTCGCTTAAAACCGCCGCACGATCGCCGACTCATCCGCAATGACCGATTTCGCTTCTTCCTTCCGAAGCGAGAACGACACTTCTCGCCAAATTTTGTGTGTGAACTCTTTAATGTTTGTGCAGGACATTAGAATTTGTCAAAGAATTCACGCACCATTTGCTTTTTCGGGTATGTTTCATTTATGTTATCAAGAAAATAACAATTGTATTCTTTCACGTAGTTTTGTTGCGACAAAAGCTGTGAAAGCTGTGACGGGAGTATCAAGCGTTCAGCTTTTCATCTTTTCGCATCTCCTCTCTCTCTCTAAACACTTTTACGTTTCGTCACTTGTGAAACTGCAATTGCGATAATGAAATTACAATGTTTAACTATATTCATTTCTCTCTACGAGGAAAAAATTATGAAAACCGTAAGTTTTACTTTAAAATATAAGAAAAAATACAAAACGCACAAAATGAAGTGCGAAGCAAATTGCGACATAATGACAAGAAAACAATTTTTACAGCGTTGAAAATTAAAATTATTAATTTTTCGATTGTAGTTTATTTCGAACAACCATCGAAAAGCGAAATGAAGTTTGGTTTTGAGGCGTCTGAACTTTGCAAGTGAAAAAAAGAAGAACTCGACTCGACAATTAAAAACATTCGAAAATATAACAAAAGTTGTGTATAAATAAAAGCGATGAAAAGTTGTCAAACTCGGCAAGCTGCTCTCATTCTAAGCGTCAAACTTATGCGCAACTGATGACAGTGACACCGTCTTTAATTACTTGACGATATAAGGCGATGTACTTTGCCGCGTTTTTGGTTCGAGGAACGATAAAATCTTTGCAGAATTGCGTTTTACTCGTTAAAGACGGCTTCAATTCCTTTACTTGAAGCATTCGCAAAAAAGTGAGCACAAACGAATAGCAGTTGTTGCTGTCCTCTTTATACTTTTCCGCCTGCCAATTGCTCATTTGCGAAACGATGATCAACGTGTAGTCCCAATACTCTCGCCACATTGAGCTTGACTCTGAAACAATCGGAATGCTCAAACATTGACTCCAAGTCCAATTTTTCGCTCGAATATGAAGTCCAAACTTATCGAATTCGTACACATCGCCTTTTGAATCAGTTATTCCAATATGAAGATCGGCCGCATTTTGGTAGAAGCTGAAAATGGGAAGCAATTTTATTTATGATAGCAACTTGGAGCAGAAAACAAGTATCAACAACACAGAAGCTCATTTTAACTTTCATTTAAATCATTTAAATGCGGCCGAAAATTAAGAGGACGAGATTTTTAAACAAATTTTTTTTGATGGCAATAAACTTATTAGATTTTGTTCTAAAATGAGAGGTTACTGACCAAAGAGCGTATTTTTGTTCAAATTGTGCGAAAATAGTGAGTGAGAAAGTAAAAAAGGTAAAGCGATAAAGCGAGGAAGATTAAAATAATGAAAGTTCACTCACTGCAAGAAATCGCCATCAGTCGGACGAATGATAACCGAATTCGGAGCTTTTCTGGCACAAGTGAATGGAAATGGAACTTGAAAAGGAGGAATTTTCAATTGCACAGAGGTGAGCGGAATGTCACATTTCGGACAAAAATCGGGTAACTCCAAACAAAACACTTTATGCTGAATATCACAATGTTGAAAGCAAAGTATTCCGGGATCGCCTTCTGGCATCGCACGATACTTCGCTCGTCGCAGCGAACAAAGAAAGGGATGCACAGATGAGTAAATGAAGCGAACGATGCAATGATGTTTCGCTGTTCACACTCAGTTCTTTTATAACAAAATTTAGAAAGAAGAGAGACGAGAAAAGAGTAGACCTACTTTTCGAATGAGGTTTAGACCTTAATTCATTATTTTGCTTCTTTTTGCTTTTACTGCAAAATAAACACAAAACTGGACGCTTATTTGGTTCTCTTCTCTCGAGAGTACCTGTTAAAAAGAGTTACACTTTGTTAGACCACCATTTGTAAACACAGCCATACCGTTGACGGTTGGCAAGAGACTATGGGTAACAAACACGCCGCGCTCATCAACTGTGTGCTTGCAACCAATCGGCAGGTAAACGCTCGCTTACCTGTTGTTGGCGGTCTTACGTACCCTTGACTTACAGTTTTTTTTTGTTACAAAAACCGTTAACAACATTTAAAAATATTTGTTCATCGTTTTAATTATCTGATCAATTAGATCACGCCAAACATTATTTTAAATGTTGCTTACCTGAACTTTAGCACAAGCTGCAGATATTTGCTTTGATTTTTTTATTTAAATGAATCTGCAGCGCTTTTATCACGCGTTTAAATAAAGAAGTCCGCTGCGAAGCTACAATGACCCCTCCAATTACTTTAATTATATCAGAAAGTGTCTTTCTTTATTCGACTTTCGGTGCATCTCCTTTTCTTAAAAGCAATTAATTCGTGAATTCAAGCAAACTTTCAGTTTCATTGAGATCAGAGTGTTTAATGCTTAATGCAATCGTTTTGCTTTTCAGTGCATAACGGTGATAAATCTCTAAAGTGATCATTCATCGAGCATTTTGGGTGTGGATTCACAACTTGTATAATACCAGGAAATGTGCTGCCAAGAGTCAATTTTGACATGTCTACGAACATTAATATTGAAGCGATAAATTATGGCGTGAGTGGTGTTAGCAACAAAAAGAATGCATTTTAAGGGAAAAAGAGTTCCTTCACTCCAAATTCTACCGTAAAAAGATAAAAGAAAAACGTTGAGATCACCGCTGATAGTGACAAAAAAGTTCAGAATGGAAGTAATGAAATTCGGCGAATTCGTTTAAGTGATTAAGTGGCGTAGCGAGAAAATTCGCATATTTAAGTGTAAAATTCACTCGCAGTGGGTTAGAAAAGCGGAAAATTGGCATTAGAATTTACACAATTTAATAATCGAGAAGCCTTACGATGCTTTAATCAATTAGACAATAACCAAAAGCAGTGTTTTTAAAGCAAACTACTTTTACCATCGAAGCGTGCAAAAACAAAACTCGTTCGCGTCTATTAAAAAGTTTGCAGAAACTAATGACGATGTCGAGGTTTGCAAATTCATTTATCAATTAAGAAAAGGCAGAATGAGTTCACCTTAATAAAGAAAAAAACGCAATTTAGTTAATTTCGTGAATAATGAAATCCATTTTTTAAAAGAATGAAACCAAAACAAATTGTGATTTTATTGAATCCCAATTTCGGTATTTTAAACGAGTTCGCCCGTTTTTCGAAACGAAGAAATGTCCCGTAAATGTTATTCGAAGCAAAGAGCTTTTTTGAATTTACAACTTGTGGGTCAATAGATCAACGCAACGTTTTTATTTATATCTCATTTAGCTTCGCCAAACATTGTAACAAGTTTCAAAATTCGAACAAAAATGATGATAAAACGTTTCTTTGAAACCGTGTAATTGAGCCACTTTTCTACTTTTTTACAAATTAATTCATAACAAATTATTTTTGTTTTAATGATCATTATTTAATCTCTATTTAATCTGTATAAACTTTAATCTCAATATCGTATTTTTATTTTTATAAAAACATTTAAAGTAATTTTTTAAAATTTTGACATTTAAAAATTATGTCTCTCCAAACTGAACTCGTACAAAAGTTTGATTTTCATTTTTTTTCGTTACAGTTCTAATTAAACAAGCTTAAATATTTATTTCAAATAAGCACTTGATGATTAATTAATTGTAAAATTTAATAAATCAAATTTCAATTTTTTTTTTTCTAGACCTGGTCGTTGATAGTTTTGTCTATTGTTTTTATTTCACTCTACTTTGATTTTCTATTAAATAAATTATAATTTTCGAATAACATGAATGTTTAATAATCTTGATGTTAATATTTTTAATAAAAGCAAGACAATGAATGAAATTTTGCGATTGGATTTGTTTGGCTAATTTTCTAATTTCTTATTTTTTTTAATTTTTTTCGTAAACATTAAATTTCGAAGGTACCGAAAGCAAGTTAATAGCTTGAAATATTGTTAGTCGAATGTCATTCTAAAATGACAAAGTAAAATCTTCGAACAAAGCAAATCGAGCTGATGAAGCTAGAACTAACTAGAACTTTAAAATTGAAATCATTTTTGAAATAAAACGATTAAATAGAATTCAATTTTTTGGCTCAGCTTTTTTAGAGAGTATAATTTGAAAACAAAGTTTATAAAAGCGAGTGAAAATAGTTAAAAGCAACTAAATTTACATCAGTATTTAGCGACAAGAATTCATTTTAAAACCATTTTAATCAACTAACAATATATTTAAAAAAATTCATGATGTAGTAATAAAGTTATGATTCAGTTTGACAACCGCATTAGCATCTTTTAAAGAAACAACAAGTAAAAAGCACCAACATAATGTTTAAGATTGAGCTAAAAAATTTGTCAATTTGGTGAAGCGCCAGTTGTTAATTTTTCACGGTTTAATATTTGTTTATATTTTGTCTTAAAATGAAAAAATGAATCAAAAAAGTAGTTCAGAGTCAAAATTTTAAGTTCATTTTATATTTATTTTAAATCATTTTATCACTTTTTAAAATTCAAGTTTCAGAGAGTCGATTGAATGATAAGAATGAAGACATTTCTCATTCACTATATTCAGAAGCGATTTACAACTAAGCAGCTAATAGTTTAGAGTAAAGTACAGTCACTATCAACGCCTCGATCAATGTTATGTAAGACAGAGCGACTTTGATTTGTTTGACTTTGTCTTATTTACGTAGCCATGAGCAGAGAAGAGATGCAAAGCGTTAATGGCTTTCTTGATTACTTTTCACACCAAACTTTTTCATAACTGTCATTCGTTTCGAGTTGTACGCAATTACGATAAACTCGATGTTTGTCAAGACATAAGAATGACGCAAAAAAAATTGTACGCGTATCAAAGACGAAATCAGATGAAAATTTCATAACACATTAAACTGTGTTTCGCTTTGGTTTCAACAATTTTAATGACAAAATTGCGAAGCATCGCACGTTTGATGCGCTAAAAACGTATTTTTTATTATTCGAAAAATAAAATTTTCTGTATTAGCAATTAAGTCGTAAAACTTACCAAATCATATACGCTTATTCATTTTTTTTATTTCTAAAAAACTTTGATATTTAAATTTTTTGAAAGCTCAACACTTCATTTTCTTATTCTTCTTGTTACTTCAGATTTTTGCAGTTACAAGCTTTTAAAATTAATCAAAATGATTTTGAATGGTGATATGCAAAATCCGTTTAACTTATTTAAGCGCTTTATTCTAAAGGATCAACTATTAGCTCTTGAAGCTCTTAATTTTTTTTTTTTTTGCAAAATTGGTCCTAGGCATTCGAAACCAGAAAAACAATCTAAAGATAAATTCATCTTTGTGTTTAGTGTCGTCATAAAGCGTAATAATATTACTTCGCACATAGTTCATACCGTGATTGTGTTTACCTTTTGTCCAAAAAGCGTCCTAATAGAAACTCTGCACTATAGGTTTCGATCCAAAGTAAAAAGTGCACAGATGTATATTCTCATTAATTGCCTGCCATAAAAAAAGCGCGAGGGTATAAAATAAAATCGAATGCAATGCTTAAGATCAACATTCTTTCGAATATATGTGCTTATGCCTGTGCTTACGTTTTAAGTGCTGCTTAGGAAAGTAAATTTTTGTCTAAAACATGGTGGCGAATACGCAGAAATCAAATTTAGAAAATAAGAAGAAGCCCGTCGATCCTTACTTAACCGTGACCACAACATTAAGCAATGGAACTTCTGTGCGCAGCAATGAGGATTGCAAAAGTGAAACGCTGTCGAATTACTCTTCGTGTGTTAACAGGCCGACTGAAGAATCGAAATCAAATAGTAAACTTACCAAAAGGCAACTGTTTGCAATTATTCTTTTGTCGTACGCGAACTTTTGCTTAGGAATATTGTATTCGCTTCAAGCACCATTCTTCCCAAGAGAAGTAAGACATAACTTTATTTCACTTTTTTATCTTACTTGTAAGTCGGTTTAACAATAATTGAGGCTATTTGGGGGGAAATATTTAAGCAAAGAATCACTCTTGAACGTATTAGCATTTCGCTTTTAATATCTGAGGTTTAAATTTACTTAGAAAATTTGAAAAAATGATTTCGTCCCAAAGTGAAAAAAATGGACATTGCAAAACAAATGTTTAGACACAATTAGGTTGTGCATTTTTTAAACTTCCCTTTACAATCTTCTAAAGCGAATTTGGTTTGTTCTGAATCCTTAAAAACCGCGATTCACTTATTTACTGCGTTTAAACTAATAGATCTTCTTAATTTTAAAAGTAAGCATATTGCACGATGATTTTTATAAAAGTCGTGGTGCTTGTTTGCTAAAAGGTTGAAATTTTTTATATTTTCAAAGAGTTTAATATCATTTTAAAGATAAACGTTTTGAAATACTTAAAATGAACTTGGATTAAAATCAAAATTATTTTAATAACTAAAAACTTCTTCTAAAATTGGAATCGTCGTACAATTTTTCTGTCCATTTAATCTCTTCTCGAAATGAACTCATTCTAATTTCGTTATACTCACAATAGATGAAGTTCGAGTATGTTGATCGATTTTGAATTTTGTAAGAAACTCATTCGTAAAAATGAACTAACAGAGTATTTTTACAAAAATTAAAATTAAAATTAAAATTCCGAAATAAGTTAAACTTGAAGTAAATTCGATTTTTCACAATTTGTTTACATAAAAAAAACTTCGGAATTTTAATCGATTAAATATGTAGGCCGAATTGAAAGGTGCGACAAACACTCAATATGGATTCATTTTTGGAATCTACGAAGCTGGAATCGTCGTCTTTTCTCCGATTGTCGGACGATTGGTAAAATTGAAACAAGGGTTTCATTTATTACTGGGTAATTCTAATTTTTTCCCTAGATACCACGAATATCTCCACAATTTTTGATTGAAAGTGGACTCTTTATTGCTGGCGGATGTTGTGTTTTGTTCGGGTATGATAATGATTAATAAAGAATGTTACTTATAAAACCGAACGATTTTAAATATCTCGAGAGAGTAACGAAATTACGAGAGCTTAAATTTGGTTATTTTAGATAGTCACTTTGTAAAATGAATACAATGAATAACAATTTTGTGGGAAAAATCATCCGGTTTTTGATTTACCGAATCAATATTTCTAAACATTTTACTTCACTTGCTTTCTTAACTTTTTATGAGGAAATTTGAAAATTAGCAATTAGCAAAATGCCGGAAATGAGACCGTGGTAAATAATTTTTAAAAAATTATCAATTTGTACTTCTTCAATGTGAAAACTTCTGTAATTGATTAAATCGTTGTGAAAGATTCGATTCAAGCTCTCTTCAAATAATGATCGTAACAATCATAATAAATATCAACAGAAAATTCAAATTTCGCAGAATATATCGAATCCAATTGTGGTAGTTTTCTTCTTATTAACAATAATTGTTCGCACCTCAATTTTTATAGAGGGAAAATCAAAGATAATTTATGTATAATTTCAGATTTGTTCATGTTCATATCAATTTGCAATAAGTGAACAAAGCTTTTCGGCTTTATAAAACACGATTTGCTCATTTTTATCTTAAGAGATTATATTTAGTTCAATCTGTGATTCAATTTTTAATGCATTAGAAACTTCCACATGCGAAAGTAACTTAACTCTATTAGGTTCATGACAATGAACTTCATTTCAGTTAACGAAAGCAAATTTGCTTCCAGGTTATCTCATCTTTGTAAAATGAGAAACTAACATGTGGAAGCATTTCTTGTCAGGTAATACGGAGAAGACTTTACCATTATGATCTTCATTTATTTTTCATTTTCTCTATTTTTTCTTCATCTCTATTTTTTCAGCGCACTTCAATGGTCACCTCCTGGATTTACATTCGTTGCATCAGCGCTCGCTTTGAGAGGCATTGAATCGATTGGTGGCGCGTCCGTTTTCACCGCTTGCTACACAATTATCGCCGCCTATTTTCCGGAAAGAATCGCTCATTTATTTGTAAAATAAAATTTTCTTTTACTCTCATTTTTTAAAATTCTTAATATTTCACTTAAAGGCCACCTCTGAAATGTGCTTTGGAATAGGCATGATTGTGGGTCCTGCAGCTGGTGGACTTCTTTTTGAGGTAAGCGTTCGCCTTCTCATTCATAATTATCATTATTCCGTTTAATACTTTTTAAAGCTCGGAAACTTTTCTTTGCCGTTTTTCGTTGCTGGAGCTCTCACTTTACTCGGTGGAGTTTTAGCGCTTTGTGTGCTTCCTCAGTCAAGTAAGTGAAAAACTGTTTTATTGCTCTTAAACTTTTGTATATAAAAAAAATCTCTAAAAGCGTTCGAATAATTCGAAAATATGAATTCACAAAATGTGAAATTTTCTCTTCAAAAACTGATTGCAAAAAAAACTTAATTTCAACTTAGCGAAAAAATGTCAAATTTATAATTTAATAAATCATCAAAATTGCTCTGATTTAATCTCTTTTGCAATTTTAAATACAAAACACGTATCATGTATTTAATTTGTGATATAAATTCATTAGCTCAGATTCGCTCCAATTTTGAACAATATTTTATCTCAACTAAAAAAATGACACAAGATGCTACTAAGCTGAATTACGTTTGTATCACACAGAGCGCTTCGAAAAAACGGAAAGAACAAGTATTCTTACTTTAATGTCGAATTTCAGTATCACATTGAATGTGCTCATCAGCGTGACTGCTTTTTTCATTATCGGCTTCAACGATGCCACTCTCGAACATCACATAAGACAGGTAAGTAACAAGTTTTTAACATTTTAAAATTAGTTTTCATCCTTGATTACGGCTTAGATTATTCGTTTACATTCATTAATCATCTCGATATCATTGATTTAATCGTTGATTTTTATATTTAGCACTTAATTTTCAAATCTCATTTAAATAACAAAATCCCTCATAATGATTCTTAATAAACAAAATAAATCAAACGCTTGTTTCGTTGATTGCAGATTAGTAAAGTGAATATTTACTTGCAGTTTACCATTTTGAAGCCATCAGTGATCGGTGGAATATTTTTGTTTTCAGGATTGCTCTATGCGTCCGGAAATCAATTTTGGGGTTATCTTGCAGACAAAATTAACAATTGTCACTGGGCTTGCATCGCAGGCTTTATCTTAGCTGCAATCGCATTCGCCTTATGTGGACCAGCTTATGGATTACCTTTAGAGCCGTGAGTCTTTCGAAACGTGTAGAAATATTCATTTGAGGCTTGTTTACAGAAATATTTGGTTAGTGCTTTTAGCGCAGGGCTCATTTGGAATGGCGACTGGCGGACAACTTGTTGGAAGCTTCACTGAAGGCTTAAAAGAAACTGTGTAAGAAATTGAACTAAGAGATTTTTTTTCAGCGTAATTGAAAGATTTTCTCTTGTCCAGGAAAAGAGGTTTTCCCGAAAACATTAGCACTTATGCAATGATTTCAGCGTTGTTTTCATCAGGATTCTCTACAGGGTAATCGATTGCTTTTCTTATTTTTAAAAAATATTTTTTTTTGTGAATAAAGAGGTGCACTTGGACCCGTATTTGGAGGCTTTCTCGTCGAACATTACGGCTACAGAAAAGCTTGTTATGGAATAATTGTTTTAGAACTGATTATGGTAATTAAATTTCCATTATAAAATGAACTTACATAATCGATTGCAGATAATTATAATTCTTGTCTGGAATCTGGTGAAAAGAAACTCGCAAAATGGAAGGCTTCGATTGAATCCGTATTCGCTTTCTCTGAAATCGATCGATAGAGAATCGGGAGTATGGAATGACTGGCAAAATAAAGCGTCAATCTCAGGATTAAGCATTGTTCGAAGAAATTTAATGTAAAATGTGAAATAAATTGCTTGATTTAACTTGTGATAATTTTTTTTTCTCTTGGTAATAATAATAATAATAATAAATAAACAACTTCATTATCAAGTACATAATTTTGTCTTCAAACTCAACAGTGTTAAAAATTTCAGACTTCACTTTGAGCCCATTGTATTTACATTTAATTCCATGGTTATAGACAACAGAAAGAATTTGTTGAGTCAAAAACAGATATCAAGTGAATAAATTATTCGCATTGTGCTCAGTAGGTTAGTAAGTTTTTTTATTCGTTTTCAATACATCCTTGCATTCAAGTAGACAGAACTATCAAATCTTCTAGTAAGAAGCAAAATGATTTTATTCTAGTTGCGCTTGAATAAGTTAAAGAAGTTTTTTTATTTCTATGATTTATTTGAAAATTTTGTTTCATCTTTTTCACTTAATTTTTTTACACAATGAATTCGCATTTTATCAATTAACAAGTCAAACAATAGGAAGAATTCAATTCCCGAACTTTCAAATGAAACTTAAAAAGAAGAGTTTAAGAAATAAAAAAATCTTTACAACAATGTTTCAGTTTTTAAAACAAATTTTGCTTATCATTGTGAACTTGAAATAAAAAAGTTTTTATAATCTTTCGTGACCTTTTAAGATCGCTTTAAAAAAATAATTTTTTAAACGAGAATAGAATAATTGACCATAATGATAAAAAGCAGGTGATAAACGCTCTTCACAGCGCTTAAATAAGACTTTTCAACGCATCAACAAGAGAAATAATTTTTCTTTTCTGAGCTTGATCATTGCTGTTGATCATTGAGATGATCATCGCAGAGTAAAACAGTTTTATGAAAAATTTCGCCAGTAAATGTAAAGTTAAAAGTGTGTATGTTAAAGAAAAACTTTCAAAGAAAAGCAAATAATGTCAACATTCAAATGAATAAGAAGAGAAAACCTTTTGAAATGAAGAACAAAAATTTTTTTCTTCTTTCTATTTAAATTCAATAAAATTTTAGCAAAATCAGCTATTCAGTAATTTTAAAAAACGTTCGACTCTCTGTATAATTATTTCAATTCGTGATAAAATTTAATTCAAAAAGAATAGCTTCTGCTTTAAAGTCAAAAATTTTATTATTAGCAAATTAATTGATTTATTCACTTTTTGCAAACAAAGCGAAAATATGAAACAGTTTTAATCGCTTTCAGCGAATAAAAAGTAAGAAACTCAAGCCAAAAAACTCACTTTTAACACGTGAATTTTACGTAATTGATTTTTTCATTTAACATTTATTGTCATGAAAAGAATCTCACAACCTTTTAACGCAAATTGTAGTTTTATTAGTTTGATGAGTGAACAATTAATGTTATCAATGAAATGTTGGTATAAATTTGAGAAAATTGCTGCCCATTAAGTAAACATTTTGAGTCAGCAGCGATCGATTGTTTTACCAAAACAATGAGCGAATCTCACAATCTTTCTGTGTTTGTAATTTCAAGTGATGAAAAAGATGAAAATTCAGTGAGAATTAATTCAAATGAGAATGGCAATGGAGAAACACAAATTAAGAAAATTGAAAAACTTAATGAAAATGAAGAAATTATCTCTGTAAAAAAACGTTTTCTAATTGGTGCTCTACTCGGTTTTGGCTATTTTTGCATAGGATCTTCTTATTCACTTATCGCACCCTTTTACCCGAAAGAGGTATCTCAAATTTTCTATCGGCGAGATTAAACAAAAAATTTAATTTAGGCCGAAAGCAAAGGTGTGACACCGACTCAGTATGGATTTGTTTTTGCTGTTTATGAATTGCTTTGTTTTCTATTTTGTCCAATTGTTGGTAAAATGGCAAGTTTCCGAAAAAATTAATTTGCGATATTAACTCGACTACTTTCATCGTTCTTAGATACCTCATTTGACACCAAAATTTTTCATTCTCATTGGACTTTTCATAGCAGGATATACATACGCTTTGTTCGGGTAAATATGAAGCAAATACTCTCATTCGTCAATGTGTATAAAAATGATTATTCAACAATTTTAACAGTTTGTTGAGGTGGTCTCCTCCTGGAAACATGTTCGTAGCTCTTTCTTTCATTATAAGATCAATTACTGCAATTGGAGGTGCAGCGTTTTCTACAGGAGGTTACACATCAGTTGCTGTTTACTTTCCTTCTCATATGGCGCAGATGATTGTAAGTTTCTATTCGGGAGAAATGATCTATCGTCAAAATTCTCATCTAGGGTACTGTTGAAATGTCTCTTGGTTTCGGAATGATTGCAGGTCCAGCTATCGGAGGAGTTTTGTACCAGGTAATAACTTGTACAGAGTTAACAGTAAAAAAACTTCTTCAATGCAAAATGTTAACTTTTTCTATCTTATTGTTAAATCATTTCTTTTATATTTCAGGTTGGAGGTTTTAATTTGCCTTTTTTCGTCATGGGAACGGTAACAACTTTGGCAATCATTCCATTGTATTTTCTTCTTCCAGAAAAGAGTGAGTCTCAAAAATTTGTTCTTTGAACGTAAATAAACAATTGAATTCTAGGGAATACGACTCAAAGCCAAAAAGAAGGAGTAATTCGACTTTTATCAAATTTTCCCATAATGCTTAATTTGACGATAAACATTGTTTGCTGTGTTTTGTTTGGCTTTAATGAAGCAACACTTGAACATCATATAAGATCGGTTAGTAAATTTTTAATGCTATTTTCAACTTTTGATAATATTGGTAAATTTTTAAATACCTCTTATAAATGAGATTAAATGTATGAATTTATCTTGAGAATTTTTTTTTCTATTGAAAAATCCATCAACACTTCATTTTCACTTAAACTTCGAAAACTTTTTTTATGAGTGACTTACGAAATTCAATTTGTTAGATTGATAGAGAATTTCCTTTACATACTTAAAATTCGCAATAGTGAATATTGCAAGCAGTAATCAGATTCATTTTATTTCAGAATTTAGGAACACATAATTAAAATATTAAATTTTTTCATTTAATTTTTCAACTCTTTTAGTTTACAAATTTGACTTCATCTCAAACTGGTGCGATTTTTCTCGCTTGCGGACTTTTTTACGCAACATCAACACAAGTTTGGGGCAATGTTGCTGATAAAATGAGAAATCCTCAAATATTGTGCTTAATCGGATTCATATTGAGCATCGTCAGTTTTTCGCTCACTGGACCAATTTATGGCATTCCTTTGAAACCGTAAGTTCAACGATAAGTCGATTTTAAAAAATTATTTCAAACTTTTCAACATTCAGAAACATTTGGCTAATAGTTGCCGCACAGATAATGTTTGGCGTAGCAATGGGTGGCCAAATTGTTGGTAGTTTTGCAGCTGGATTACGAGAGGTTGCGTAAGTAAAGTTAACTGCACTAAACACATTTCAAAGTGAAATTCTTATCATCGTATGGATTCAATTACAATTAGAAATGTAGAAATCGATTACAGATCTAAAAATGTTCTCTTCTCTCTTAGTCCTTATATTTTTATGATTTTTAACTTTACGAATCTTTTATGAAAATTTGACATAAGAGGCATAGTTTATCGTTAGAAGGAATCTGAACGGTAGTAATAAATCGCATTTTTTCCATTAAAATTTACACACTTTACAACTTAATTATCAAAAAAAGTCGAGAAACAGTTCGAAATTCTTTTTGCTTTGAAAATAATTATTTTAGAAATACTCTCAACAATCAAATTTTATTGTCGATGTTTATTTTAACTCTTTTCCTCTCTTTTTTTATTAATTTTCAGCGAAAGTTCGCTGCCAAAAGGCTTGGGCACATCAGCGCTAGTATCCAGCGTGTACGCGGCCTCTTTTTCCTTGGGGTTCGTATATTTTGTTTTCTCACCTTGTAATCGCTGCTGTTTTATTACTCGATCATAATTTTTGTTTCATATTATGAGGTGATCTACATTTAGTTTTATTGAAGCGGCATTAAACATCATTTTTCGACCATCGTTAATTGTGTTTATTGAAGAACGATCTAGAAAAAAATGTTTTCTTAAGTTCAAATTTATTTTTAGAACATCGATTGGACCTGCGTTTGGAGGAATTATGATCGATCACATTGGTTATCGAAAAGCTTGTATACCAATTGTTGGCATTCAAGTGGTTTTGGTAATTAAAAAAAAAATAATTAAAATTTAAATTCACTCGATAATTTTTTTTTTCTTTTCTTTTAGGTTATTGTAATTATTTTATTCAATATTTTTAGAACTAAACCTAAAAATGAAAATGGAAAAGAGCTTCAAGAATAAAAAGATCAATTTTTATTTAATTGAATTAAATATATGATTTTTGCCCCTTCTGAAAAGACGATTGATGATTTAAAATAAATTTTTTTAATTGTTCAATTTAAATTCATTACAAATTGAGTTTATCTCTTGTCGGAAAAGAACGCGAGCTAATGCGACTTACGAGTAGACACTAAACAAATGACTTACAATGGAATTACTTTACTCCTTCGTAAACGAGGAAAATTGCATAAAAGAATTTAAATGTACGTAAATTTATTTAAATGGATAAGCAACAAGATGATTAAACTATTAAACTTGTACGGTTACAAAAAATTGCTTATCTTATCGATAATTTTAGTAGTGAAATAAAACAATTGCGAGTGGAGAAAAATAAACTTTTTTTGCATTGACTGTACATAAAATTGATGATAGTGGACTGACATTAACAAGAGGTTTCGGAAAATTCCGATTCCGAAAATAACTGAGATAGTCGCACATGCCTCCGATTAACAAGAAATTACAAACTATTACCTTATCATCACAGAACTGGATCAAGAACTTTTTTATTCTATATGCTGACAAAATTATGTTTTGTTTCATCATTCATGTTTTCTCAAAAATATTTTTTTCAAATCTTAAGTAATTGAAAAAAAATTAAGTTAAAAATTTGCTTAAAATTAAGAATTTTCAGTAAAAGCCTAGCACACAGAAATCAAAGAGCATTCAGTCAAACCTTTTGATTTCACAGTTGACGGTGCCAAACAAAAGTTATATCAAAATGTAAAGATAGTCAAATTCCAGAAGATGATTCCTATTGATTTTTGTTTTCTTAAAATTTCTTTTGACGACTTCGGATAAGTGAGGTGTTGGATTACAGTGGTTTGATTGTGCAAGTTTTAAAAAACTTTACTAATTATAAGGTAACAGTGCAAGATTCAAGAATTTTTTTAATCATTTATCTGCAACAAAATTGTTTTCTGTTGAATCGCATCTCTTTTTAACATTCTTATGAAGGTGCTGGTAAAAGCTTTCGTAAAAAAAGTTGGCTGGAATATTCGCTAGAAACATCAAATAAAATTTTGGCAATGCACCTGAATGCATTTTAGGTGGAATAGAATGAATGCGGTAGTTGCGCAAAGAAACAATTAATTTGTTTATTGCACTCGCGAAACTATGTCGCTCATCAAAAAAGGTGTTAAAACGATCGCGAAGCTTCTTCGTGATCTTCCATCTTTTTTCATTTTTTAAATAAGAAAAATAGATAAAATTCTAGGAATAAGATGATTGTGATAAGAACCTCTTCTAGCAACATTTGATAATTCCTAGAAAAAAAAAATTAAACCAGTTCATCGTTGTTAGTTTGATCTGTTTTTGATTAATGTTCGATTTTAATTAATAACAAGGAGAAAGAGAGAGATAAAAGTTTATTGGCATCTGCCGGCAACGATTTACTTTATCTTTATTTAATTTACAATTTCATTTCGTTTCACTTTGACGCTTTTATCAGCACAAACAATGTGATCGAATGTAATCGACGCAGTATTCACTTTTTTATAGGATTTTCGTCCCCACTTACGCTTCGAAAGCATTGTTCGAGATCGTTGCTGCATCTTAAAAATTTAACACTTTTTCTCGTAATTTTTTTTCATCTTTCGAGAAGTTAAGTAGCTAATCTAATTATCCTCGAGTCGGTTCACGCCAAAAAAGTGATTAATAAGCATAAGCGGCTGAATAATTTTCTGATGATACCTTATTTTCTAAGTTATAAATTAAATAAAAAATAAAAAATAAAAAAAATGAAAAACATCTTCACACGATAATAGCGGCCAGAGTCTAAGCAATAACCTAAATTTTCACTTTCATTTGTCCATTAAAAATTGTTTTTTGGACTTTTTTAGATATGTTAAGATTTGCCACTATATAAAACTTCGAACTCAGCTTTGTTCTTTTTTTTGAAAATTTACTGTGCTTCTAGTAACTAATTAAGAAATGTTTTCAGTTATTACTAAGGTTGGCGCTTTGAATTTAACTTTCTTATGTGCAAATTTAAGATTTCGAAATGATCAAAATTTTAAGTAAAATAAAATATTCGATTTCTAAAACGAAAAAACGCCTCAATGGATTAAAAGCTTTTCAACATGATCATTAATTGATCTTTCGGTAAATATGATTGTTTTATGATCGTATAGTTTTCTTGAAATTTCGCTTAGTTTTTAATTTAAAAATAAAATTGTTTTTGAGTTAAACTAAAGATAAAAGTTATCTACATACCTCGAGAATTCATTTAAATAAATTTGTTTTAGTTAAGATGATTTTTTGTAGCTCTTCAACTAAAGTAATTCTTACACAATTTACGCTATTCGCTCAAATTTCACTTTCATTGGTGATGAATATAAAAAACTTAAATGGTGCAATTACGCTAAAATTTGCACACTTTTTCTCCTCTTCTCTTAAATGATCCTAAAATGAGGACATTTGCTATAAATAGCAACTCATATAAAGTTTTTTTTATTTAAGATTTGTTTAAATTTAGCTATTGATGAGGCTTCGAATGTTTGACCTCAAATTATTTCAAAAGATTTATTTAATTTTAAAATTATTTTTAAATACATTAGAAAAAGTTGATAAAATTTAAAAAAAAAATTTTCACAAATTTTTTTGAATGAAATTAAAAAAATATTCTAAGCAAACTCTGTAATGAAGTCGGATGAAACTTTCTTGTACAAATTCTTCCAATTTCGTGAATTAAAGATTATTTTAAACTATTTTTTAGGGTCCGAAAATAAGATTTTATCCAAAATGAGATTCTAAAATATTTTTTTGTTCAATTTATATTTTAGGCTAGTGAAATAAAATTTAATTTTACACTTTTAAATGATTAATTTATTTATAAAGTTGCTTTTTAAAATTTAAACTAAAGAAGCATTCTGTGTTTTAAAATTAGTTTTCATGCAAACATATTTTCAGCTCTTTAATTTTAAATTTAAATTATAAAATGAAGTTCTCAACAATCGCTAAGATGAAATGAAGTCGGTCGAAATAGAGTAAACGGGACCCTCTCAAAATTTTTCGAAAGGTGCCTTATAAGAGGTAATTTGATGCGCAGAGTTCATTTTTGAAAATTTTAGATGCCGCAAACCAACTGTTCTTGACTAATAGGCCAAAGTTCTACACATTCCAAAATGCATCTTCGACCTAATTTTGTTTCGATATTATTTTAAATCTTTAAATGTACTACCTAGATAAAAATTATTTGATTTGTAGGATCTTTTCCTTCAATTTGAAACATAAATCGTCTTTTTACCCCCTTTTCATTCTTAAGTAATCGTAAATTACACTATGCGCGTTTTATAAAAATCAGGCAATTAGAACGAGGAAATACGTTTACTCTATGTTAATTTTTTATCGAATACTAAAGCCGACACAAAAAAGTATTCAACTTCGTAAATGATCTATTACTGCTGATATACTTTTTACTGTCGAAAGTAGTACACTTGTTGTAACAAAAATTGGCTACGCTGCTTTTTGTTTATAAACAAAGAGTGAGGAATTCGCACAAATTACTTTTCAAAATATAAAATAATAATAATTTGATTCATTTTCAATAGTGCTGCGAGCGACGTTTCTAATCAGCGACAATCCAAATCGAATGCTGTTTGAAAGTGAGAGGAGGCGTTTGAAATCAAAATTCGGTGAGCTACGCAATCGATATAAGCACGGGATTTAAAGTAATTATTATTTGACCCATTTTTCGTCTGTTTACAAAAAAAAACTGCGTTAAGATAGTTCTACAAGTGTAAGTACCTTTACATAGTTTTCCGAGGATTCTTAAAGATTGATTCGAACAACACTTCCCAATACTAAATGAACAAAAATAATAATTATCAAGAAGCAGAAAAAGTGGCTAAGGAAGGAGAAATAATTAAAAATCAAATCGATATACAGCAATTGAATACTTTTATGTAAAAAGGAGCTATCGGCTTTCGTTAAATAAATCTTGAGCTTAAATTTTGATCAATATTTGTTTCATGATGTGTTATCCTTAATTTAGACAAAATTTAGTGTTCACAATGACATAATTTAAAATCATTTAATTTGATTGAAGAAATCACGAGTTATTTAAAGAAAGTCGCTATCCCCTTTTTGCATAAAAGTATTCAATTAGATTTCTCTGAAAAAATATTTTCTAAAATTTTTTTCGAATCGATTTTCTTGTTAAAGTCAAACTTTTTATGTCAACAAGAGTTTTAAATCGTAAAAGTTTCGTTTTAATCATTCTTGAAAAACCTTAGAAAAGCTTCTTATTGTGAAAAGCACTCACTGCCTCTAAGTGCCCCTATGTTTGCTCTTGAAAATGATCAGAGGTCGCGTGGAACTCGGCCCTTATTTGAAAAATATGAAAAATTTGTGTCGCTTGCTTTAAACGATTATTACATATGAAAATGAAATAAACGATTTTTTGTTATATCAAAAAACATTTTAAAAGTAAAAAATTATTTCTCGCCAATGCCATTGGCATTTTGATTTTTGCAATCACGTTTAAATCATGTTTCCAAAATTTTTAATTTTCATTTATTTGTTTATTCATTTATTTTTCACTAAACACATACCAATTCAAATCTAAACGAAACATTATTCAAAGAATATTTTCAAATTAAAGTAAAATTCATTCCATGTTACATTGTTTTTATTTTCGTGAAATAAATTATCTTGAAAATTTTATCTTTTTCCCCTTCATCATCATCATCCTGTACTTTTGCGTTTACGACAATACGAAAATATGAATTCCAAGAAATTCGAATGAATGAAAGAAGATATTGAAGCAAAACATGTTTCATAATCATCTCAAATTGCTCTTGTTCTTGTGTGAATTGTAATTGTATAAATTCAATTGCGTTCACAGATTATCAAGGCCTTTCATTGAACTGTAAAATTTTCTTGTTTTTCTGAGAAAGTAAAATCCACTCATCATATATCTAAAGAATTCATCATTCAATTTTAGCTTTCTTTCAGTTTTTTAATTTAAAATTTGATAAAAAGTGTAAATTTGTATTCACGGTCTGTTAACATTCATTTGACAAGCTTTAAGAAACTATAAACCGAAGGCGTTGCAATCGCTGCGAGTTTAAATAACTATTGACCACTTTTAAGAAACATTTAACCCAACGCTGTGTAGTTACATCTGTGTATTCATTGTGATAGTTGTCGAATTCGATTAAATGTTAAAGTATAAATCGATTATTTTGCTTGAATTTTTAATTTCGTTTTCAATTCATTACTTTTAACAATACAAGTTGTGGTGTTGTCAATTTATTAATCATTTAAGAGTGGTAAAAAATTCGAACAGTGTTCAATGTGTGTATTGGTGTTCAAAATACAACATTATACAACAGTGACCATTATATTAATATGATCAATTCTTTAAAAATAGAACAAAATTTAAAATTGAAACTGATACAAAGTGAAAAATGAGATGCTGTAGTCGTAAACTACGATTCATATAAAGCTTCATTAGTGTTCTCATATAAAGCGTTGAAAATACTAAATTCTCATAATAAAATTTGAATTTTCAATGTATAAGATAACATATTATGGTGGCCACGAGTGTATGTATAAGAATTTCTAGTATTTTGAAATGAAAGTCGATGACATCTTAATTAGTATTTTCAACGCTTTATATGAGAATACTAATGAGGCTATATATGAATCGTAGTTTACGACTACTGCATCTCATTTTTCACTTCGTATCACTTTTCAATTTTAAATTTTGTTCTATTTTTAAAGAATTGATCATATTAATATAATGTACACCCGTGTCCAGAAAAATCTTTCACTTTACTTTAAGAGAATTTCACTGCAAAACATTGTTGGAAAGTAGTATTCAATTTATTTCAAAATAAAAATAATTCATGTTTATAATTTATTCAACAAAACTCAACAACAAATGCGATAAAATGCAAAAGATAAGACTATGCAAAACTGAACACATTCTATGAAAAACGCCTTAATTTTACAATAAATTTAAGTGTAAATGTTTCATAAAACGAATGAAGAAACTCGAATTGAAATTATTTTATTTTATGCTTATGGGTTCACACCGCGAGAAATCTCTGATGCTGTTGGCTTCACAGTCCCTAATGTAAAACTGTGGTTAAGGCGTTACGAAGAGACAAGACATAATAAACGAAAAAAAGGAAGTGAGAGAAGAAAAATTTTAAATTATATTCGCTTATTTTATTTGTCTCATTCGTAAATATGTTTGCAGTGAAGTGCGATTTGAGTGAAGTGAAAGATTTTTCTGGACACGGGTGTACACAGTTGTACAGGGTGATTTTTTAAAACTATAAAAGTTAAAAGCTAATAAATCACACAGGTTCATGAAAATATGAAGATTTTCCGATGCAATTGAGTGAATATTGTCATGAAGGTGTCGCCATGCCTCGATCCCCGCTAGATGGCGTCCCTTCCATGCACTCTATGTATAATAGCGGCTCCCACATGACGGAGCAGAGTCGCTATAGGGTTGTATGAGTATACGAGCAACACTCAATAAATAGTTCTTTATGGTGCCCCTCACTTTCTAGTTCCCAAACTCGCGAATCGCAGTTCAGCTCAGTTAGTAGTCCGCGGTGCCTAGTCTCACTTTCCAGTCCAGCAAAGAGAGACGTAACAACTGGTGGAGACGCCGACTTTCTCGACCCTCAATCCACAACGCTGGAACTAAGAAGAAGTGTCCGGCTGGCAAGAAAGAACGGAAAAATGGACGCGCAACAACTAGCGAACGCACTGACGGCAGCATTCCAATCGCTGGACCTCAACCGCAACTCACTTTCCAGTTTCAACCCAGCAGTCCAAGATGTCAACGACTGGATCCTCTCATACAACGCATCTACAATAGGGAAGACGGATTCACAAAAGATAAGCTATTTGCCGAATGTTTTACAAAACTCTGCTTTGCGCTGGAACGCTACGAGAATAAGACTGCTTAATGGCGCAGAGCAGACTTAGGACAATTGGGAAGAAGCATTGAAAGCTGAGTTCGGGAAAAAGCTAGGCACTATTATACAAGAATTGAATGCGCGATAACAGAAACCAAATGAACTAGCTATTGAGTACTGTCGCGAAATCCTCAGACTCTGCTCACTTTGCAATCCTCAAATGGAGGAGGTTGAGAAAATTGCACATCTTATCAGAGGATTGAAACCTGAGCTAAAAGAAAAGGCAATTTTAATGAACGCAGCGACAAGCAGTGATTTTATAAGCAACATCCAACTCCTAGAATCTTATGGAGAGACGAGCTCAGCTAATAATCATTCAAAAATAATCGAAACATTAGCACTTGCGCTTGCCGAAAAACATAACGCATGCCAGCCGTCTGCTCAAAACCAAGCCCCGAATCATCTTTTTCCTCAAAACGCAATCTAATCAACATTTCCTCAACAAACAATCCATCGTCAGCCAAGCAATCAACTTTCATCGCCACAAGCAAACGCTCAACAACCAATCCCACAACTCTTCACCGCATCGTATGATGAAGGAAAATTAGAAACAATACACTTGAAGCTACAACAAATACAGAGCCAAATAAACTCACTTACGAATCCACGGCACACTAACAGATATCAAATGGAGCCAAGGGCACGAAGAGATTGCTGCTACAACTGCGGAAGACAGGGACACATCTCACGCGATTGCTGGTTTCGAAACCCTAATCAAAGAAACCAGCGCAATTACAGAAGATCGCCGAAACCACAGGGAAACAGCGAAAGACGGGCGTAGAAAGGGGCTATGATCCGTCTCAAGAAGTAATCCCCTTGCTTACAAACTATAAGAACATCATATCAATTACTGCAAATGTTTACAACAAAACTTATGAAGCAGTAATTGACACCGGAAGCCGTAAAAATATTGTGAGTGAAAAATTTGTGCGCGATAGAAACCTTAAATGCTCAGAAAGCAGTTCAACAGTCCTACGGGTATTAAACGGTTCAACAGTGCATCCAAAAGAAACTGTGACTTTCGACATTAAAATAGGTAGTGAAATCTATGAAGTGCGCGCGCTAATTGTAGAAAACTTCAATTTCGATATACTATTAGGTAGTGATTTTTGTGCAAAAAACAAAGTTGTGATAAATTTTCAAAAGAAATTAATAGAAATCGGACAGTCTCAGTTCCCAATCCAGGAATGCTTTTTTGATTCCTCTCCAGTATTCTGCTGTGTTAGCGAAGATATAAAAATTCCGAAAGGAAGCGAGGTAATCCTTCCTGTCAGGATCGAATCAAACAGCAACGAAGTCCTTATCGAACCATCACCAACATCTTTTGTACGCCATGGTATACTGATCTGCAAGACATTAACAGATATAAGCAAAGGAATCGGCTATGTTCGAGCATGCAACCCATTCAAACAAGAAGCAACGATTCCGAAAAGAACAAAAATTGGAATGGCTTTTGAGATATTCGAAGAAAATCTTTTTACACAATATAATTTACCTCAAAACTGTCTTTACTCACAAAGTAA